>JAHRHZ010000018.1:56086749-56106906 GCA_024137785.1 Ginglymostoma cirratum
TGCTGCTTGACCTGCTGTGTTCATCCAGCCCCATGCTTGTTATCTTGGATTCTCCAGCATCTGCAGTACCTTTTATCTCTGAATTTAAATTTTATTAATTGTTTTTGATATTTGTTCAGCTGTTGCAGTCACCTATAAATAAATCTAAAGTCAACACTCCAAAAATGAAATTCCTTAGAAGCTAAGCTATGTGTATGTTCATTTGGGGCTCAGTAGTGAAAACATAATAACATTGGTTGAAAAGAACTGGTATACACCTGGGAATTGTAACTGTATTTCCTGCCCATTTTTTAACTATGATCCCAATCATTTGTGATGACGCATCTGAACATACAAATTAGGAGCAGAAGTACATTTTTAGCCCTTCGGGTCTGCTCTGCTATTCAGTAAGATCATAGTTGATCTGATTATTCCACATTCCCAGCTGCCCCTGTAACCTTGCTTCTCAAGATCATACCTACCCCTGCTTTAAAAAATATTCAAAGATTGTGCCCAGAATTATGTTTTGAAAAAAAAATACTGTTGCTGTAATAGTTGGTTTCGTGGCCAAACCTGCAAATTCTAAGTAGTGTTTTTATGCCCTCCTTGTATTTTTAGACTTGAAATATTTGAGATTTTTATCCAAAGAATTTTAATTTTAAGCAAGCTGAAGCAGTAAAAACAGATTTAACTTCCAGCTCAAATATTGACATTAGAAACTTCACAAAGAGAGTGTATTGGTGGATAAATGTTCCATGGCATGGCATTATAAGCAGTTCCTGAAAGAGTTCTTGTGGGAATATATAAATTGTGAAAAGATCTTGTGCTGTAATTGTTTTCTTTCTGACCTTTTTGATATGCTGAGGGATGAATTGATATACCTTGTGCCTATTTTTGGTTGACAAATTTCGATTAATTTCTTCTTCCCCCATGGTTTGGAAGCTGTTGACTTCTAAATATCCAGGCCACCTGCCAGAAATGGATGTTTATAACTTTGTGAACATCCAGGTTTCAGCTCAGAATTGTCAACAAATGGGAGAATTAACTTTTAATTTGCTTCCTTTTGGGATGTGAGTGTAATTGGTAGGCCAGTTATTATTGCCAATTCCCAGTTGTCATTGAGAAGGCTGTGGTGGTGATCCTTAGAGTCCTACCTTGTTTTAGCAGGTTGCTACTGGCCTAGGCTTGCCCCTGCTACATTCCCCTCTCCCAGCTGCTTCCTCCCTCAGAGCCCTTTGGTCAACATGTCAATTTACTTTCAACTCAGAACTAGTTGGATCTTCTAAGGCAAATTGATGAACTGTATGTGTTAGACTCAATTGCCGTCCTGCAGAGAGCCTGAAACCCAAGCTGCAATTTCCATTTGACATCTGTAGGCTAGTGCTCCCTCACATTCTGTTTGCCTCTCCATTTGCCTGCCTGCCTCAGACAGTGGAGGGATCGGGCTGAAACCCTCAGTTCTTCGTTTTTTGTCCATAGTCAGGATTGTTTAATTTTGGCAAGGCAAGTGTGTTCCCAAATCCCTGCTAGTTTGTAGTCAGCCTTTTAAAAACTCAACAGTAGACTTTCATCAGCAGGAGCTTTATTTATTCTAACCTGCTGTTTTCAGGGAAGGTTTATTGTACTACAAAAGTGTGCACCATACAGACAAAACAGATATTGTATGAGAAAGGAGTTTCCCCTTTTAAACATTTTAAAACTGGATAAAATAGCTAACAGGATATGTAAATATCAGAGTGCAATATGAGGGTTTCAATTACGCGAGTTAAAGGCTAGGTGATTCCAATGCAATTAAGTTGAGAAGGCACCCTTTCTCATGCATATAGCCAGAGAACTGGTTTGCTTTTCCAGACCATTCTGGATCTTTGGAAACAGGTTTCAAGCATGTTTTAAAACTTCAAGGCTTGTGACTTGGTAAAAGGTGCATGTTGTAGCCTGCTTTCTGCAGCAGTTCCTGCTCAAAAGTAAGAGTCTTAAAATAAAATAAAGTACTTAGAATTATCAGTGTTTTGGACGTGTGGCAACTGACCATCAGTGGACAATGGGAAGCAAGTGATAGTCTATTCATATTAACAAAACAGTTTAGCCTACCTACCATAGTAAAAAGTTATCAACATACAATTGAGACCAATAGATGTCCTTGCGCACAGGAAAGTGTCAATTAATTTTAGTTCTTCTTTCTGTTCAGGACTACGAAGTAACAGAGTATCTGAGACCTTATTATCTTTTAGTGAAGCAGGTTTGAAAGGCTGAATAGTCTACTCCTGCTCCTAATTCATGAACTCTGACAATGGGAAGGTGAGATAATCCACACTGATGGGCTGTACAAAACTCTGGTGCGGCCGCACTTGGAATTTTGCGTACCTTTCTGGTCACCGCATTATTGGAAGGATGTGGAAGCATTGGAAAGGGTGCAGAGGAGATTTACCAGGATTTTGCCTGGTATGGAGGGAAGGTCTTATGAGGAAAGGCTGAGGGACTTGAGGCTGTTTTCGTTAGAGAGAAGCAGGTTAAGAAGTGACTTAACAGAGACATACAAGATGATCAGAGGATTGGATAGAGTGGACTGAGAGCCTTTTTCCTTGGATGGTGACGGCTAGCACGAGGGGACATAGCTTTAAATTGAGGGGTGATAGATGTCAGAGGTAGGTTCTTTACTCGGAGTAGTAAGGGCATGGAAAGCCTTGCCTGCAGCAGTTGTAGACTTGCCAACTTTAAGGGCATTTAAATGGTCGTTGGATAAACATATGGATGATAATGGAATAGTGTAGGTTAGATGGGCTTCAGATTGGTTTCACAGGTCGGCGCAACATCGAGGGCCGAAGGGCCTGTACTGCGCTGTAATGTTCTATGGTCTATGATGTTTTTAGGCATATCCATTACAATTCCCTTTTAGAAGCTTCCCAAAATTTGACCATCGTGCTGTTTCAAAAGTCAGGTGACCTGCAGTAGCAGTCTTGAAGATTAGCAGTGTACTTTTATTAAAAGAAATGTCCTTATACCTGCTTGGCATGATGTGCCAATTACTGGTGTTTCACTGCTTTCTCCCATGTTATCTCAGCCTTTGTCTGTAGGTGACTACTAAACTGAAATGTTGAAGTTGATCTACAGCCCTGAGCAACTTGGGAATCTGCATTGTAATTCATTAATTTATCTTAAAATAACAAAGTAATGTACTTCTAACCATGCAGCTCATAGAAAGGTAAGCCCTGTTCACTTTTTTTGACAGCAACGCTAAAATAGCAAATCAGTTGTTTAAACTTAATCAAGTACGTGGGAATTGAAGGATTGCTGTTAGAACAGATTTGAGTTTAATCATCAGCCTTATATTGTAAAATGGATCAACAAAGTGTCCGTGGTGGAAACATGAACTAAAAGGAGAAGTATTGAACTATACAGCATGTCTATAACTATTTGAAAAGACAAAGACCTATTAACAAAGAAAATGATCAATTCAGCCCAGTTGCTCAGTTCTGGCCTATCAGTGGAGTTTTGTCCTGAGAGCTATTCAGTGAGTGTGTTGATTGTGAAATTTATATCTAATTAAATTGTGTTAATGCTCCAGTCAATTTATATAACTTTTAAAACTTGGGATTAGCTCGCCTTAGCAATTCCTGTCATGATGATTTCTTTTATTGACTAGTACTCTAACCTGTTTTTTTCCCTCTTCTGGGTGCCCCTGCTTTCCTATTCAAATTGCATGCTGTTGTTCATTGAGGGCATTGATTTATTCAACAACAAGAGTTTTGCAGATGCTGGGAATTTGAAATAGGAAGAGAAAATGCAGTAAAAGCTTAACAGGCCTACTAGCCAGGAGAGAGAAACAGTCAACATTTCAGGTCTAGTAGGAACTGCAGATGCTGGAGAATATGAGATAACAAGGTGTAGAGCTGGATGAACACAGCAGGCCAAGCAGCATCAGACTAGCAGGAAGGCTGACGTTTCAGGCCTAGACCCTCCTTCAGAAAAGATCTTCTGATGCTGCTTGGCCTGCTGTGTTCATCCAGCTCTACACCTTGTTATCCAACATTTCAGGTCAATGACTTTGGTCAGAATTTTAATTTTATTGTCCTGGCTGGCAGTTGTCTTACACAGACTCGATGAGGCAAGTACTGAATCATTTGGTTGAGTGATTATGCTGTCAAGTCCACTAAGACAAGGGTCCTAAACCTTTCTCCTTAATTCAAAGGCTCCTGATTCATGCCATGAAAATTCAATGTACTTCTGTGACATGAACATTTTTTAATGAAAATTAGTTTTACAATTAACTCATTTTGATTTACTTTAATGTGAAATTTCCTGCTGGGGCTGATTAGCAGTTCTGTCAATATTTGGACAATAACGAAACAAAAATGGCCAATCTTTTCCTACTTTTTATTCATCTTTGTCCAATAAATTGAATAATGATTGGATTTAACGGGGAAAACCAATAAGCAAAATTTCAGGAAAATCACAAGCCAAAAGCTACAAAAATTAGTAAATTATAAGAAAGAATTAACTGTCTGCGAGGAACAACAGAAAATGGTAAATGATTAACCAAAAAGGAAAATGATCAAAAAATAGATGGATATTAAGTAGAAATGTTAACCAAAATCTAGAAACAAATTTCAAAAACCAAGTTGAAACTGGGAAATAGTTAATTACTTGCCTTTCTGAAAGACTGTTTCCCTATGTCGCTGTGGTATTACCTTGGTTAATAATTTCCAGTTGTGTGCTTCTCCTTTGTATGGCTGCAGTTGGGAGTTCCAGAAGTCAGAATCTGAATTATCTGAAACCAACTTGCAGAAAATACTAGTGCAGTGGCATGTTATTTAACTGCACTTGTTTCGGCGAACAAGGGAAGAAAGGAATTGACATTCCGCTGTTAGCTTGGGTGTACTGATTTAGTTTTCAGATATCTTTCAGTTGGAAGATCAGATCTCTCCTGTTTCAATGGATAATAATAGAGCTTGCTGAGCTGGGGATGACAGTATCAAGCCTGTATGGTTGGGCATTTGTCAAACTGAGTTACAGGAAAGCGGAAAACAATTTTCTGACTGAGAAATTCACAGATCCGTGAAAGGCTTTGTTAGCTGCATTATTGAGCTATTGAATATATGCATTGTAATCAGTGTTGATTAAACTCTTCCAATGACTTGATCTTAGGATGGACTTTAAAACCGTTTGTCATCTGTTAAAATGTTGGGGATACTTCTTTAATGAGTCTAATTTTATCTTTTGCTGACATTTTTACTTTAAGAATATTTGGCATTTACTCCCCCTAATTCATGCACAAGTCATTGAAAAGGCCTTTAATTATTCTTTCCATGGATTCCAAATAGGCATGCCTCTGGTGAAAACCAAAGTCAATAAATGTGCTTGAGGTTTATTGAATGTTATAATTAATCAGTATACTTTGTTGTGATTCTAATTTCTGTAAAAAAAGCTACTTATAACAACGAACAGCATGTGAGGAGACAATTCTGCCAAGGAACCATCCAGCTTAATCCCACTTTCCAGCTCTTAGTCCATAATAGATGTCATAGTCTTATAAGTTACAGCACTTCAAATGCACACACAACTTCTTTTTAAATGCCTTTTAAAACTTTTTAAAGTGCCACTAAGGCCCCATTCAGCAAGTTTCAAATCCTCATTCGCTCAACACCCTAACCTTAAGTCTTTGCCCCTTGATCACGGATCCTTAAACTAAGTGGAGTAATGCTTCCCTATTATTCTATTTGGGCCGGTTGTAATTTTTAGGATTTCAGTTAGGTCTCCGTTTTCTTTGGATAGATGAAAGTTGTTTACAAGCAAACAATCATTCCTCATAACTGAAATCCTCCAGTTCAGATGCAGAAGCCTGAACACGCACAAGCAGTGGCTTTCTGGCTATTATCACAGTTGAATTGGCTCTAGCCTCAAATAATGTAGCCTGTAATGTAATCTGTATGCCTGTAAGTCTTTTTTGATCTGTACATCCTTTGCTTGCAGTGACCTGCCTATACCACTCGTAAACAAAGCTTTTCGCTGTATTTCGGAACACGTAATAATAAAATGAATCAATCAATTCAGTCAGCATGCTCAAAGAACTCCTCTCTAATGCAGTTGCTTCTTTCTAATTGTGTGGTAATTAGAATTTCATACAGTATTCCAGCTGTGGCTTTAATTCCAGCACAGCCTACCAACTCTAATATTAGTGTAACTGAGGCAGAGAATATAGGAAAGTATATCATATATCATCTTGGTCACCTTTTACCTCTCTGAACCACCATCAGGGATCTGTAGACTTCAAGTTCCCTGATCCTCTAATTTATCAATTTAGCTCCACATGTTGTGACCAGTCTTACCTTATCTCACTTCTAAGGAATGAACTTAATTTGCCTCTCTTCTGTTCATCAGATGAGCTAATTAGTACCTGCCTCTGTTTCTTTTCTTCCTTCTCAACCATGACCAATTTTGTATCCCCTCAAACTTTTAAATCATAGTCTTCTCTATTCAAGTCTGAATCAGTGATGTATATTGCACAGTACACATTTCTGACCCACGTTTCAGCCTTACAGTGAAGTTCAGAAACATGGGAATATCATAAAAGTAAGAATATAAATACAAAATATAAACAAAACAATGGCAATACTGGAGAATATTTCCTTTGTTTTGTTTTGTTATGTATTTACATCCTTTTATAACATGTTAACAGAAATAGGTAAAGTAGTTCTGAACTTTGTCATCAGGCTGAAATATGGTCAGAAACTACTCGGTGATTTCCACAAAAGTACCCATTAATGATCAGAGTGCCGCTCAACATCTAGTTAAGGATGGTTAGGTGAGTTTTTGAAATTGGAGGCTTTTCAGCTTTAAAGGGAGGGCAAGTAAGAGGGAGGATGCTTCAAAATGGAGGAGGATTTTCCTCTCCAACTTTTGAAATTTTCAATTTTTTTGGAAGTATCTGATGGTGGCAAGACCCTCTGTAAAGTTCTGTACCTGGAAAAACAGGAATGGTCTCTTGAAGCACTGGACCTTTAGCCTACCACTTGAAGGCCACCTGCAGGCATCTAGCTGGCCCTGCTGCCTGAGGAAACCTGGAGACTGACTGACTGACTGGAAAATCCTAGTCAGCCTCCTTTTAATTAGTCTGGTCGTACCCAGGACAGCAAAAGGTAGTGGTTACAGCCATCATGTCAGCTTCAAGGCATCACTGCAGTTATAGCGTGGGCCAGCTCCTAGACTTTAACCATCGTCAGCTGCTTCATCAATGACTTTCCCTCGATCATAGTTAGGATTGGGAACTTTCATTGATTGCATTATGGTCGGTACCCTACAAAAATCTTCAGATAATGGGAGCAGTCTATCTGCAGGCAGTAGGATCTAGACAGCTTTTGGGTTTAGGCTGATACATGCCAACTACCTTTTGTCGCAGCATTTCCAACAAAAGAGAAGGTAGCCTAACCTCCTTGGCCTAAAACTCCACAATATTCCTCCCTTTTCAGATACTGGCTGACCTGCATAATGTTTGACATATTCTGCTTTTTATTTTTTATTGTAAATCCAGACTATTTTACTTCTGTACTATTTTAGGTACATGGTTGAGGTCCAAATAGTCTTGATTCCTAGTCTGGTCTTGAGGCTAAGAATACTGCAGTGAGTAACTCAACCCCTGACTCCCCAAAGCCTCTCCAACTTCTACAAGGCACAAGTCAGGAGAATGATGGAATACTGCCCACATGCCTGGATGAGTGCAGCTCTCAACAGTGCAGTTGACACCATCCAGGATAAGGCAGCCAGCTTGATTGGCACTGCATCCAAAAACATCCACTCCCTCCACCATGATGCTCAGTAGCAACATCTACAAGATGCACTGCAGAAATTCACCACTGCTCCTTAAACAGCACCTTCCAATCCCACAACCACGTCCATCAAGAATGGCAAGGATAGCAGAAATATGGTAGCATCACCATCTGCGGGTTTCTCTTCAAGACACTCACTGTCCCGACTTGCAAATGTATTACTGTTCCTTTGCTGTTGCTGGGTCAAAATCCTGGAATTCCCTGCCTTGAGCTATTGTGGGTTCAAAAAGGCAGCTCACCACCACCTTCTCAAGGGTAACTAGGGATGGGCAATAAATGCTGGTCAGTCAGCGACACCCACATCCCACCTGTGAATTTTTAAAATTCAAAGTTGATCAATTCTAAATGTCTGATAATTATGTCTGTTTTAAGTCTGGAAAGAAAATTTGGATTGAGTCACTATAACAGTGTTGCTTACAGTTCATTTTATGCAAAAAGAAATGTTCCTTGTAACATCAGCACGTAATTCAAATAATGTTATTCCATTAACTTGTCAATATGCTATGCCATAAAATGAATGACAGCAAGTGGGAGATGGTCTGTACGCCTGTCATATTGGGCTGTTGTTGCTAGCCTGCATGTTCAATTGAAGATTTTTGATTTGCTGACGTGAGACAGGACAAATATCAAACCTTCAACTTTTTAAGAGGAAAATGATTATGTTGCAGAAGTCAGCCAGGAGAGGTGATATAAATTAGACAATACGTTTATAAGTGGAGCTGCAAGAGTAGTGGAACCTACACATGGATACAAACTCCATCCTGCCATTTGTGAAGACAGAAGTTAATAAACAGTGCTGGAGAAACTCAGCAAATCTATAGTATCTGTGGAAAGAGAAGAAGTTAAAATTTCAAGTCCATTTTGACTCTTCGGAACTGAAAGGTGTTGGAAATTTTTTTATGTACTCTTCTTAAAGGCAGAGACCCAGCGCGAAGGCAAAAGTTGTTGATTAATGGTGAAAGATGTAAAATAGTTGCAAATTAAGATGCTAAAGGGAGAGAATGGTTCCTCTCTATTGGCAAAGTAAGCAAGGCACAAATAAGTCATGGGTGAGGACATTGAGTGGAGGAGGAGATGCAAGAAAAATGGATAACAAACATAATGTGATCAGTTTCTAAAATTATTGAATTTCAGTATTGAGACCTTGAGCTTGTAAAGTGCCTCAACAGAAAACAATATTGTTCATCATCTTGGTTTTGCTTCATTGAAGCATTGCAGCGTGAGAACAAGATGGTTTATTAAAATAGAAAGCAACTGGGCGGTCAGGGCCATTCCTACAGACCGAGCAGAGGCATCCTGCAAGGCAATCACTTATTCTGCGTTTGATCTCGCCAATGGAAAGGAGACCAATTCTGTGCAGTGAATACAGTAGACTAGAGTGAAACACTGCTTCACCTGGAAGGAGTGTTGGGATCTTGAACAATGAGAAAACAGGTGGTGAATGATTAAGTTTTATGGACCTTTTACAATTGCATGGGGAGGTGTAATGGGGGAGTGTTGGAGGATTGGACATAGAACATAGAACAATACAGCGCAGAACAGGTCCTTCGGCCCTCGATGTTGCGCCGACCTGTGAACTAATCTAAGCCCATCCCCCTACACTATCCCATCATCATCCATATGCTTATCCAAGGACTGTTTAAATGCCCCTAATGTGGCTGAGTTAACTACATTGGCAGGCAGGGTATTCCACGCCCTTACCACTCCCTAAGGAGAGAACCTGCCTCTGACATCTGTCTTAAATCTATCACCCTTCAATTTGCAGCTATGCCCCCTCGTACTAGCTGACGTCATCATCCTGGGAAAAAGACTCTCACTGTCCACCCTATCTAATCCACTGATCATTTTGTATGTCTCTATTAAATCCCCTCTTAGCTTTCTTCTCTCCAATGAGAACAGACCCAAGTCCCTCAGTCTTTCCTCATAAGACCTTCGCTCCAGACCAGGCAACATCCTGGTAAATCTCCTCTGCACCTTTTCCAATGCTTCCACATCCTTCCTGTAATGGGGCGACCAGAACTGTACGCAGTATTCCAAGTGAGGCCGCACTAGTGTTTTGTACAGTTGCAGCATGACATCACGGCTCCGGAACTCAATCCCTCTACCAATAAAACCTAACACACCGTGTGCCTTCTTAACAGCACTATCAACCTGGGTGGCAACTTTCAGGGATCTATGTACCTGGACACCAAGATCCCTCTGCACATCCACACTACCAAGAATCTTGCCATTGACCCAGTATTCTGCCTTCCTATTATTCTTCCCAAAGTGCATCACCTCGCATTTATCTGCATTGAACTCCATTTGCCACCTTTCAGCTCAATTCCGCAGTTTATCCAAGTCTCCCTGCAACCTGCAACATTCTTCCACACTGTCCACCACTCCACCGACTTTAGTGTCATCTGCAAACTTACTAACCCATCCACCTATGTCTGCGTCCAAGTCATTTATAAAAATGACAAACAGCAGTGGTCCCAAAACAGATCCTTGTGGCACACCACTAGTAACCAGACTCCAGGCTAAATATTTTCCATCAACCACCACGCGTTGCCTTCTTTCAGAAGGTCAGTTTCTAATCCAAACTGCTAAATCTCCCTCAATCCCATGCCTCCGCATTTTCTCCAATAGCCTACCATGTGGAACCTTATCAAAGGCTTTACTGAAGTCCATGTACACCACGTCAACTGCCCTACCCTCATCCACATGCTTGGTCACCTTCTCAAAAAACTCAATGAGGTTTGTGAGACACGACCTGCCTTTGACGAATCCATGTTGACTATCTCCAATCAAATTGTTGTTTGCTAGATGATTATAAATCCTATCTCTTATAATCCTTTCCAAACCTTTTCCTACAACAGATGTAAGGCTCACTGGTCTATAATTACCTGGGTCATCTCTACTGCCCTTCTTGAACAAGGGCACAACATTTGCAATCCTCCAGTCATCTGGTACTAAACCTGTAGACAATGACAACTCAAAGATCAAGGCCAAAGGCTCTGCCATCTCCTCCCTAGCGTCCCAGAGAATCCTCAGAAAAATCCCATCTGGCCCAGGGGATTTATCTACCTTCACACCTTCTAGGATTGATAACACCTCCTCCTTATGAACCTCAATCCTTTCAAGTCTAATAGCCTGTATCTCAGTCTTCTCCTCTACAATATTCTCCTTTTCCCGAGTGAAAACAGATGAGAAATATTTGTTTAGCACCTCTCCAATCTCCACAGGGTCCACACACAACTTCCCACTTCTGTCTTTGACTGGCCCTATTCTTACCCTAGTATCCTTTTATTCCTCACATATAGAAAGCTTTAGGGTTCTCCTTAATTCTACCTGCTAATGACTGCTCATGTCCCCTCCTTGCTCTCCTTAACTCTCTCTTTAAGTCCTTCCTAGCTAATCTGTTACTCTCCATCGCCTCATCTGAACCATCTCGTCTCAATGTCACATAAGCCTCCCTCTTCCGCTTAAAAGAAATTGTATCTCTTGTTGTAAACCAAGGCTCCCTTACCTTATCACTTCCTCCCTGCCTGACAGGGACATACCTATCAAGGACACGCAATATCTGTTCCTTAAACCAGCTCCACATTTCGATTGTCCCCATCCCCTGCATTTTGCTACCCCATTCTTTCCCTCCTAAGTCTTGTCTAGTCGCATTATAATTACCCTTCCCCCATCTATAACTCTTGCCCAGTGGCATGTTCCTATCCCTTTCCATTGCTAAACTAAATGTAACCGAATTATGGTCACTCTCTCCAAAGTGCTCACCTACCACCAAATCAAACACCTGGCCTGGTTCACAAGTACCAGATCCAGTGTGGCCTCCCCTCCTGTCGGCCCTTCGACATCCTGTGTCAGGAAATCCTCCTGCACACATTGGACAAAAACTGATCCATCCGACGTACTAGAGTTATAGCCTTTCCAGTCAATGTTGGGGAAGTTAAAGGCTCCCATAATGACCACCCTGTTCCTTTCACTCCTGCCCAGAATCGTTTTGCCGATCCTCTCCTCCACATCCCTGGAACTTTGCGGAGGCCTATTCAAAAAAAAAAAACTCCCAGCAGTGTGACCTCTCCTCCTGTTTCTGACCTCAGCCCATACCACCTCAGTAGACGAGTCCTCGTCAAAAGTTTTTTCAGCCACCGTTATACTGTTCTTGACTAACAAAGCCACACCTCCCCCTCTTTTACCACCTTCCCTGATCTTTATGAAAGATCTAAACCCTGGAACCTGCAACATCCATTCCTGACCCTGCTCTATCCACGTCTCCGAAATGGCCACAACATCGAAGTCCCGGGTACCTATCCATGCTGCAAGCTTGCCTACCTTATTCCGGATACTCCTGGCATTGAAGTAGACACACTTCAAACCAGCTTGCTGTCTGCCAGCACACTCCTGTGACGGTGAAATCCTGTCCGTGTCCTCCCTACTGTCAATCTCCTGTGTACTGGAACTACACCACAGGTTCCCATCCCCTTGCTGAGCTAGTTTAAATCCACCCGAATAGCACTAGCAAATTTCCCACCCAGGATATTAGTACCCCTCTGGTTCAAGTGAAGACCGTCCTGTTTGTACAGGTCCCACCTTCCCCAGAATGAGCCCCAGTTGTCCATGTACCTGAAACCCTCCCTCCTGCACCATCCCTGCAGCCACGTGTTTAGCTGATATCTCTCCCTGTTCTTTGCCTCGCTATCACGTGGCACGGGTAACAAACCAGAGATAACAACTCTGTTTGTTCTAGCTCTCAGCTCCCACCCTAGCTCCCTGAAATCCTGCCTTACATCCCTATCGCTCTTTCCACCTATGTCGTTGGTACCTATGTGGACCACGACTTGGGGCTAGTCACCTTCTCCCTTCAGGACACCAGGGTGTCAGAGATAATGGTCCCTGTAGAAAGCTGAGAGGAGAGGAAAGGAAGCTATGTTAGTGGTGTCATTCTGCTGGAGGTGGAGGAAATGGCAGAGAATGATGCTTTGAATGCAGAGATTAGTGGAAAATGCGGAAGGAGGGACGTTGGAAGGCAGAATGCAGGAGATAGGTCAGATAAGTTAATTGACATTCGGTGGAATTTTTATTTCTGCTGTGTGTGGAGAGGAACTAAAAAGCAAGAGGAAGTGAAATAAGTTGCCCATAGGTTTCACATCTTTCTCTACTTGTTATGTATTCAAATGGGTAAAAATCCAAATTTTAATGGTGGACAAGAAATTCAAGAACTTCAAGGTTTCAAACTCCAGGCTCTATGTTTAAAAGGCACCTAGACAGCACTTCTCTTTGCAACCCAGGTGCATCATTTAACCTCTGCTCATCACCCACTCCCACCTCTGGAGATCTCAGACAGAGAGGCAAGAGAGAGAGCATTCAATCCTATCAGTAAAAGCATTTGTGCAAATCAGTATCTTGTTTCTGAAGCAGCCAAGTTGACATCTGTACTCATCGGAATTGGTGGAAATGGTACACCCTGCCAGGTACATGTTTTATGTGTGTAGTTGGAATTCTGAGGAGGTGTTTATTGTTTTTGGATGGCATTTTCATGTTAATGAACATAGCCCTGGTGGGCTGGAGTGTTTTGAATATTCATAACCTACGAACGAATGCAAAACATTCACTACCATGAATATCAGAAAACTCAACTCATCTGAAACATTTGAGAACTTAATCACAAATGTTTAACCTCTCACCAATTGGCAAGCATAAATTTGCGTTCTAGCCAATTAAGTTGCCCACCCACCTTTCTTAATAACCCCATGTGGACCTGGAAAATTCAAAGCATATGGGATAGTTATTTATATTTTGGAAGCTTTAGAGTAGAAAAGCAATGAAGCTGTGCTAAACCCTTCTAAAATCACTAAAGTTCATTGGAGTATTCTATCTGATTCTGGTCACCTCACTCAAATGATGTTATGGCTTTGGAGAGGATATAGTGCGATTTTTACTGGAGTGACACCAGGAGGGGTTACTTTTGTATGTATTCTGATTCAAAGATTATATCACTTTGAAGTGGATGACAAACCTGCTAAGTTAACGATGGCAGTCTTCCATTATTGAAAATATCTCAATTATTTGTATATTTGCATTTGCTTTAACTTTTAAAACCTAATCAGTTGTGGTTTCAGTTCACTTTTCTTAAGTTCGCTTGTATTCTACTTTCCCTTGCTTTCTCCAGATATGAGAGAGAGAGAAACTGTGCATGTATTCGGATGCATAGCTGTCATTTGAAATGTTATCTTTACATTGATTGGATTTGTGTTGGCATTGGTTAGATGGTATGTGACAAAATCTCATGTTAATGGTGCATTCATAAACTTTCTGTTTAATCTGTTTCTGCCATCATTTTAAAAATCATGTCAATTTTGCAGGACTCTAAATCCAAGGATATAAGTGAATATTGTGATAGTGGAATTGATGGTGTGACTGTGGATACTAGCTCTCCTTCCCAAGTATCAAGTTTACTGTGGTCACCTGGCTTCAGCTGTACATTGCCACCCAGAAGTAACTCTACCAATGCAGTTGGTAATGACGTCTTGAGGCAGAGCATTTATGAGAACTTCATGCGAGAGTTGGAAATGGGTCATATGTCTTTGGAAAATGCAGACCAGTCTACAGGAAGTGAAGAAACCAGCAGTGATTCCTTCAGCTCTTTAGAACAGCTGGATTTATTGTATGAAAAAGAACAGGGGTTTGTGCGAAAGGCTGGCTGGTTGTCTTTTAAACCTCTTATTACACATCAGAAGGAGAGAAAATTGGAACTTGCACCCTGCAGAAAGTGGAAACAATATTGGGTTTCTCTTAAAGGTAATTACTAAAAAAAAAAAAATTGTATATGTAGTGCTTGAAACTGTCTCTGACTAAATTTTTGGATTAAGTCTGACAATTGGCCTTAATTAAATGAACATCTGATGGATACATTTTTGAATCCAGATGCCATTGGGTAAGTCTATACTCTCCTCCCATCAAAAGCAGTTTTGTTTCTAAGATGCAGTACTTAGACCCACTGTCAGTAATCCCGGTGTAGTGAAACCGTGGCCGCAAGCTGTAGTGTAACTTCTGTCCCTTTTTTGCTTATTAGTTCTCCAGTCATAGGGATTAACATTTTAACATGGGTGGGATGCTCTGACGTTCAGTGTGGACTTGTTGGACCGAAGGGCCTGTTTCCACACTGTAGGGATTCTAATTCTAATTCTAATTCTAATTCTAAACAATTAAGCAGCTATTGAAATAGAAACATAACATTAATAACATTAGCAAACTTGGATACATTGTATTCTATCTTTTCATTTGGTGATTAATAAATGCAACGAGTCATGAAGCTGCGACACAGATCCTTGTGGGACATCAAGAATGACATCCTGCCAATGAGAGTGCTTGTCCATTTTTCCTATCCTGCCCTCTGCTGTTCAGACAATTTCTTAACCAGATCAATAATTCACCTTCACCTTCAATTCCATGGGCTTCAAGTTTAGCCAACAGTCACGTAGAGGATTTTTTTCAAATGCCTTAAGGAGCCCATTTAAATAATATGCAGAGAATGTACATAATTTTTTGAACAAGTGACCAAGTTAACCAGATGCATCAGGCATAACCAACCCTTTGAAACTCTTCAGCTAATCTGGAAGAACTGTCTCAGATTTATAAAGTTTCATTTCTCCTATGTTTAATTGTAAATGCTAATAATTTCCCAGCATCAAATGTTAGGGTAGCTTAAACTATTTCTAGATTCCCATCTCCAACACCCAGCAGAGTTGCATGCAGAATTTTCCAACTTACAGGGATGGTTCCTAAATCATGTGAATTTTAGATGATTACACTTGGCACATTGACAATGTTCTTACCTAGATTCCCTTCCAGGGATTTAAAGAAACCCGCTAGTCCTGGAGATTTGCATTTCTTCTGCAGGCTTTTCCTTTTAGTTTTATCTCTTCACTTATTGATTTTTTTTCACTTACATAATTGTAATTTTTGTGAAGATGAGCTCTTTAGGGATGCAGACTGCTTCTCTATCGCAAATATTTTTTGAATAATCCCCCATTTCTACCTTTATACGCATTAGCACTTTTACTTGGTTTGCTTGCGAATGGCTAGTTTTATTACGTTGTAGTCAACTGTACATTGAGAATCTTAGTAACATTTTGTGTGTCATTATATTTCAAGCAGTATATTGAGGAGCATTATAATCATTGTTAGGTAAGTCCATTCACCATTAGGTTTTTACCTTTTAACACTTCTGAAGAAGGGTCTAGGCCCGAAACGTCAGCCCTCCTGCTCCTCTGATACTGCTTGGCCTACTGTGTTCATCCAGCTCTGCACCTTGTTATCTCAGATTCTCCAGCATCTGCAGTACCTACTATCTCTGAAGCATTCTGTCTATGTGAATTTTGGGTTTATGAGCTGAATAATGCTTTGTTACCAAACCTTTTACATCAGCATAGTTTTTAAGGCACAGGGCTGTTCTTTTCTTTTTGTTAAAAGTATTGGTATAGGTACTATTGTGTTATTTGAGCCTTGTGTAGTTTTCAAATCTGAATTATATTGCACTGCCTTACACAATGGAAAAATCAGAGGTCAGTACTTTGATTTGGCTTGCTAAATAGGAACTAGATTAGACCATTCAGTCCATTACACCTGCACCTTCATTTAATTGTGTCATGGTTGATTAGTTTCACGTTTGATCCAAATCCTAACACATCCTGTAGTACTTACAAAGAAAAACCTATCGGTTTCAGTATTGAAACGTCAGCATTCAAGAGTTGATATCTTTTTGATAAGGGTGTTCTAGGACTAAAAGTACTGTCTGATCTTCAGTTCCTGAATTGCATTTCCATAGCTTTTAAGAATAGATATATTTTCCTGTTCTTGATTCAGAGAGAGTAGTTTCTCTGGAATTTTACGACTAAATTTATGGAAATATTTTGAACACTTCAAACAGATCACTGCTTAGCTCATATGACCTGAAGTCTAAGAGACTAAGTTTAAGTGGTTTGCCTTCAAAATGTAACATCCTAACCTTTGGTGCCATTCTAGTCAAACTGCACCAACAGATCTGCCAATATACTCCTCCTGAGTTCTGATGTCCATAATTGAGCATAGTACTGCAGATAGAATTTGGCAATGGTTATAGATAGCTGCAGCATGATTTTCTCTCCTTTTGTGTTTGTTTCCTTGAGATAAAGGCAAATATTGCATTAGTCTTTTTTGTACTGTTGGCTTGTGTGCTTGGATTGCCAAATGTCTACAGGACAAAAGAGACCATCTGGGGTATCATGCCATTGCAAGCCTTGAAAGAAGAATTATTGAGCCAAATGCACTTTCCAGCTCTTGGCCTGTAACCTTGAGTGCATATTCAATATGTTTCAAATGCAATGGGAGCTTCCAACTCTACCAGACTATCAGGAATGGAATTCTGTAGTTCCTTGTTTCTCACAATTTGGGAAGTATTTTTATTTTGGAATGAAGGAGGATGAATCAATTTTCTCACTCTTACCTATTTTGAATTCTCTTTGGTTTACCTACTCAATTAATTTGACTTTATTCCTTTTGAGCTCGTCCACATATCTGAACTATTTATTCTCCCTCCTAACTCGGTAACATCTGTAGAGCTGGATATACAATTCTATATTTGCTATCATAGTCATTCATGAAAAGAATCTTCAGTATGTGCCAGGGACCTGGGTTCAGTTCCAGCCTCAGGTGACCATGTGTGGAGTTTGCACGCTTTCCCCATGTTAATATGGGTGTCCTCCAGGTGCTTCGGTTTCCTCCCACAGTCTAAAGATGAGAGATTAGGAGTATTGGCCATGCTAAATTTGCCCATAGTGTCCAGGGATGCATAGGCTAGGTGAATTAGCCATGGGAATTGCAGGGTTACAGGGATAAAGTAGGGGAGTGGGTCTGGGTGGGATGCTCTTCAGAGGGTCGGTATGGACTTGATGGGCCAAATGGTTTGCTTCCACACTGTAGGCATTCAATGATACTATGAAATATTACTTGCCATATCTTGCCAATCAAAGTACCTACCTCTTATTCTCAAGCTATATTTCCTATCTTCCAGCAAATTTTCAACTCAAGGCTATCTCTAATTCCATATGTTCTGATTTTTATTATCCATTGAAATCTGGGTGTTGCTTGCTAGACCAGCATTTATTGCCAATACCTTGATGAGGTGCCTCATTGTACTGTTGCAATGCATTTGTTTGATGCCTACTTATTTTTGCTGATCATCTTTATTGTGAAACCTTTATTGAATGTATTCTAGAAGCCTATATGGGATAATATCCATATGTTTTTGTGACTTGGAAAAGCAATCAACTAGATTTCAAGAAACTGTTTTTGGCTCCCCTATAAACATGCCAGTTAATAATGCAAAATTGAATTTCTACTCTATAAAATATCTACTACACCAAGTGAAGTAATAAGTAACTTATTTTTGTGTTATATACTTGCTGACCCCAAAATTCTTATTTTCTATTTCGTTCAATGTTTTGTAATGACACTAAAACAATGGGTATTCAAATGCAAGCATCGATTATTTATTTTGAAGACAACTAAAATGAATTAGTGAACTAATTGAAACATGAGCTTTTTAAAAAATACTAGACTATCACCTATGAGTGAGGGCAAGGAACTAATAGTAGGTTTATTTACCTCAATGCAATTTTCTGTTTTGGTTCATGAAACAGGTTTGTATAAATAGTGTTTCACCAAACATACAATAATCTTTCTGTTCTTTTCTTAAAGGTTGCACCCTGCTGTTTTATGAAACCAGTGGTAAAAACCTCATGGAACAGAACAGTGTCCCCAGATATGCTTTATTTGCCGAAGATAGCATAGTGCAACCTGCACCGGAGCATCCCAAGAAAGAAAATGTGTTCTGTCTCAGTAATGCTTTCGGCGATGTTGTCTTATTCCAGGTTTTTCTTATTACTTAATTATTTAATTGTGGCTAAATCAAAATGCAACAAGGGTACCTATAAGGGGAAGAAGAACAACTGCTAACATTTATGGTTTAGATTACCGCTTAAAAATGTGTAAAAACAACTTGTGGAATCTTTAATGTAAAATATATCAATGTCCTTCATGGATGAATGGCTTCATGGATTGATTAATAAGAAATTAAGGAATCTAATAACATTATTTAGGGTATCAACAAACAAAATTTAGGAAGGTTAAACACTCTTCTCTCTGGTTATAGTATCTTAACCCTTCCAAATATTGTGATATGTTTTCAGAATTTAGACATGTACAGTTGCAGATCGCGACTACTGTGAAATAGACAATGTGTTTGCAATAGTGTGACATAATTGTGGTTGTAATGAAAGTAAAAAATATAAAAGGATGATGCAAGAATATTGATCTGTAAATCATATCAAAGAGTAAGTTGGCCTTAAACTTAAACACTTTGAGAACCTGTTCATGAATTCCAGCTCTTAAAGTCATAGTTGTAAGCCATCTTGTTTCCTCGTGGAGTTTGTAACTTAAGATATTTCTTCATTTGGTATTTGGTGTGCCACATCAAATGCCAATAAACATCAAATTATAATAGAATTTTACGGCCCACTGGAGGAAGGATGCCAGGTTGGGGAGATGGAGACTGTATAATTTGGTGCTATACTGATGGTGCCCTGGCACCAACCCACTACCAATGCAATGGCCTGTGGATAAATTCAAGCACTTAGATGGCTATGTATTGCCTACTTAAGGGCATCCTTCTTCCACCACTTTTTTTTTTTTTACCAACAGTAGTCAAGTATAACAATGTCCAGCCTGATAGGTGAAAGCTAGTGAACTAGTGGTTGGGCAATGCCCACTTCCCATGTCCTCCATGTCCATTAAAGGTCTCTTCTCCCCTCATTCCCCATCACCTTCAAGGTTATGCTCTTTCTCTTCCCATATACCTCCACCCTTAATTTGCCCTTCCTCTCCAATCCTGTCCACTCTAACAATCTTGTGGTAGCATGACACTCTGAACCTGGTGAAACCTTGAACCTTGCTTTTACTAGGGTCCTTTGCTGGAAGCCTTCATTAGGGATTATTGCAGTCCCAGCAATGACCACCAATCCTAGTGGTACTGCTGGCTCAATGATTGGCCACCAGCTTGCTGTGGCGGGACATCTTTCCCAATCAAGCAGAGGAACATCCCCCCCGTAAACTCCAGCATAAATATCAGGCATTGAATATTTTTTAAGGTTATGTTTTGTTCATATTTCTATTTTTCCATCTATTTGACTTTATGCTTCTATCCTCGTTTCAATCTTTATTGTCACATGTTGACCAATTATTGTGATTGTTTGGCTCACCGAGCTGGTTCATTGTTCTGTAGACATTTCGTTACCCTGCTGGGTAACATCATCAGCGCAACCTCTGA
>JAHRHZ010000018.1:56107306-56137900 GCA_024137785.1 Ginglymostoma cirratum
TCAGAGGTTGCGCTGATGATGTTACCCAGCAGGGTAACGAAATGTCTGCAGAACAATGAACCAGCTCGGTGAGCCAAACAACCACACCAGCCACAACCCAAGCTACAAGTCTACTCAAAAACCTTAGTTTGACCAATTATGACTGTTCTCAGTAATCAACATAATGGAAGATGTTGTTGACAGTGCTGTCATGCAGTACTTGCTCCGCAATAACCTGTTCGCTGACACTCGGTTTGATGTCTATCAGAGCCACGCACTTCCTGACTTTGTGGCAACCCTGGTCCAAACGCAGACAAAAGAGCTGCACTTGGTGGGGGAGTGGGGGGTGTGGAATTCACTGCTGTTGACATCAAGGCAGAATCCAACCAAGTATGGTATAAAGAAACCTTAGCAAAACTGGAGTCAATGGTAATCGGGGAAAACTCCCCACTAGTTGGAGTTGTACCTACTGAAAGGACGATACTTGCAATTGTTGGAGGTCAATAATCTCTATTCCAAGATATCAGTGCCTGAGTTCCCCAGGGAGTTTTATAGGCTCGACCATCAGTGGCTTCATCACTGACCTTCCCTCCTTTATAAGTCAGCAATGAAGCAGTTTGTTGACTGTCTGAATCATGCTTAATATTGTGCATTGAAGCAGTCTATATTCATATGTAGCAAGACCTGGACAACATTTAGTGTCGTGCTGATATGTGGCATAAATGTACCTTGCAACTTGAGACCCTGGCATTGACCACCTCCAGCAAGAGAGAAACCAAACATGTCCCTTGACAGTCAGTGGTGTTGTCATCAGTGAATCCCCTTTATCAGCATCCTGGGAATTGTCTTTGACTAAAAACTGCATTGTGGCTGCAGAGCAGAACTGATGCTAGGAATGTGCTAGTGAATAATTCACCTTCTAACTCTCCAGGGTCTGTCAACTATCCGTAAGGCAAGGGTAAGAAATATTAGTGGAATGTTAATCACTTGTCTGAATAAGTGCGGTTCCAACTTGCATAGTGTTCTCTTCAAATAATGGAGCAGCTCATGCCTGCATACAGCAGACAATGCAAGAGTTCAGACTTGGGCTGAGTGGCAAGTAATATTTGTGCCCCACAAATGCTAATCACAAAACCATTTCCACCAAAGAATATAGTCACTACCTCATTAGTTGGGGCAATTCTTATTCCTCCTTGCCGGTTGGTCAAGGTCATGTTAATTCTGTGTTGACCAGAAATCATATTTTGGATGTTCCAAAGTGTAGCACAGTTGTTCTTCACCTGATGAACTGAGGCAGCACGGAATCTTGCCATTTCTAATTTTAAATGGCAAATTCCAATTTTTTTTTTTTTGATATCTTCCTCAGGTCTCCTAGTCAAAGTCTCCAAAATTTATGAAATCGTTTTGAGAATGTGATTGTTTCTTTGTGCTTGTTATGTTTGTCTTTAGCTCAAATTAATTTGAATGTTTCAGAAATTTTGCTATAAACTTTAAAATGATTTGCAAGTAGAGGCAATGGCTTATTGGTATTATCACAGGACTGTTAATCTAGAGACCCAAGTAGTGTTCTGGAAACGCGAGTTTGAATCCCACCATGCTGTCTATAAAAAATCTGGAATTAAGAGTCCAATGCCGATTGTTGTAAAACCCATGTGACCCACTAATGCCCTTTTAGGGAAGGAAACTGCCATCCTTACTGGTCTGGCCTTCATGTGATTCCGGACCCAAAGCAATGTGGTTGTCTCTTAACTGTTTCCTGAGCAATTAGGGATGGGTAATAAATAGTGGCCTAGCCAATGGTGCCTTCATCCTGTGAATGTATTCAAGAAGGTTTAACTTATTAAATTTTAATTATTCTGTATGATTTTCAGGCTACAAGCCAGACTGATCTCGAAAACTGGGTTACAGCAATACATTCTGCCTGTGCATCAGTGTTTGCAAAGCAACATGGGAAAGAAGATACAGTCAAGCTACTAAAAAATGAAACCAAAAACTTCATGCAAAAGATAGATATGGATGGAAAAATGAAGAAAATGGCAGAGTTACAGCTATCTATTGTAAATGATCCCAAAAACAGAAAAGCTATTGAAAATCAGGTATTCTTAGATCGAATTATTGACGTGCTCTTTAATGACCTCAAATTGAATATTAATTTATTTATTTTGGGGAGTGCATGCTGGTATAGGAGCATAAGATGCAAACTGTTATAATCAGCTGGCTCTTTGTTTCGACAGTTAATGGATGTATACCAGCGCCAATGTTGTCATTACGTGCTTGTGTACTTGATTGTATAAAATGCTCTGAGCAGCTTTCAAAAATGTTTAATATTTGAAATCTTCAACTGAATATTTGTTTCAGATTTTATGCAGCTTCCAATTCTGTTGATATTAATCCATCACATAGGTGCATAGTCTTTTGGCAATTTATTGAAAATCCAATGTTGCAGAGTTAATGATAATAACTTAGTGTCATCTTCTTGAGTTTGAAGGTAGGTTTGCCCTACGGTGTAACAACCTCTACTATGGGTGGCTAAGTAGGCAGGTCCATTGCCAGAAACACAGAAATTGCTGGAAAAGCTCAGCTGGTCTGGCAGCATTTGTGATGAGAAATCAGAGTTAACGTTTTGGGTCCGGTGACCTTCCTCAGAACCAGACCTGAAATGTTAACTCTTGATTTCTCTCCACAGATGCTGCCAGACCTCCTGAGCTTTTCCAACAATTTCTGTGTTTGTTTCTGATTTACAGCATCCACAGTTCTTGCAGTTTTTATTAGGTCCATAGCTGGAATGGGGTTTGAACCCATGCTTTTGGCACTGTTCTGATCCACACTGGTTTCCCAGCCAATGGACCCCAAAGGAATCAGTTGCTGCGTCACATACACTTTTAAATGCATATTGTTATAAAAGGGGATGTGAATGCCGAATGGTATTATCACCGGACCATTAATCCAGAGACCCAGATAACGTTCAAATCCTGCCACGGCAGATGGTAGAATTTGAATCCAATAAATATCTGGAATTAAGAATCTAATGATAACTGTGAATCCATTGTTGATTGTTGGAAAAATCCATCTGGTTCACTCATGTCCTTTAGGGAAGGAATCTGCCATCCTTACCTGGTCTGACCTACGTGTGACTCTGGACCCACAGTAATGTGGTTGACTCTGAATTGCACTCTGGGCAATTAGGGATGGGCAATAAATGCTGCCTAGCCAACGACACACTCATCCCGTGGATGAATAATAAATAAAAGTTGTGAAGAGTGATGGTAAAGACTTTAATTTGTTTTTATCATGTGGCTGATCATGAATCTCTCTGACTCTTAACGCCAGCCATCAGCGTCTGTTGGAGAGAGGGGTAAAAGAGTGGGACTTGAAACCGGAGTTTGTCTTAGAGATAGGGTTGCTAACTATGGCACCAGAAGACCTCTATAACTTAGCATCTGATATACCTGAATTGTATATGTCTTTTATTGTGTGCTTCTCTACAGTGGATAAAGATTAGAAGGGTCCGGCCAAATAATGTGAAGAAACATCTTGGTTCACACATGATCCCATCTCTGGGTTACTTGGTAATGAATGGAAAAAACAGTTGGCTCCAAAGCAAATGCTTTCAGTGTTTAACTATTGATCGTTTTTATGAGGAGTATATTACTTTAGTTGATTTCATAATTCATAGGATCAGATGGAAAGGAACAAATCAAAAGTAGAATGCTACGTGTGTGTGTGTGGAGGCAAAACCATGAGTAGCTTTCCCCTAGGCCTCCAGTCTGAACTTTAGTAATGCATGCTTATGACTGCCCTGTTACCTTGCACTGCAGCAAGCTGAATGATATGTTCAATGTGATAGCTTAAAGTGAGCAGGGCAGATTGCTGTTTCCTAGTACTTTTGTATTCGAACAGTTCTCAAGCTCAATTTTTAAATGTTGGAGTAGGTGATTGACAGCCCCATTGGTTACCAAGTAAGTCTGCTTTTCTTGAAGGTATTAATTTCCACAGAAATTGATTTGGCTATATCGTCTGAGTACCACAATCTAAAGGATTTCCCCATTAACGTCAATTATTCAATTTGTGCCAATTGGGTGTATATTTTAATATAATTTGTAGCTAGTTTTATACCTTATTGTCAGAAAAGTAATCATAGAAAGCTGACCAAATAATTTTGGATGCAATTACTTACCCAGTTCTGCAACTGTTTGCTGTGTATAAATTTGGAATTTATTTGTATATAAATTGTGAGACTGCAAATGTTTTGATGTTTTACAGAGTAACAATGTTCACATAGAACCCTTTTAGCAATGACCCTAACCATAGCCTTTTGAGGAATGAATTGGAAATCCAGATCTTTTGCTTTTGAGTACAATTATTTGTAATAAAATTGGATTCTGTCATGTCATAGTCTGAGTATTAGGCAAGCTGAATATAGTTAGATCCATGACTTAATCATTAACGTTTGATCACTAAATATTTGTGACTTTTTTTTCTGTACGGTGCAAACTATTTGTAAAATAGGTGAATCGGGGTTGGGAAGGGGAAAAAAAGAATGCAGAACTCAGGCCATGTACTTTTGCACAAATATAATGTGTACTCACCAGTGTCCCGTCATTGTATAACATTAAAAGTTTACCAGTCTGACTCCTCGGATAGCAGGACTGACATATGAAGAGAGACTGGATTGGTTAAGACTATATTCACTGGAGTTTAGAAGGAAGTGGAGGGGGTGGGGGTGCAGAAATGGATCTGATAAAAACCTATAAAATTCTAAAAGGATAAGATAGGATAAACACAGGAATGGTGATCCTAATGACTGGGGTTCCTGGAGCCAGGGGTTACGGTCTAAGAATACGTGGATAGGCTACTTAAGACTGAGATGAGGACAAAGTTCTTTACCCAGAGATTGAGGAACTTGTGGAATT
The DNA here is from genome assembly GCA_024137785.1 of Ginglymostoma cirratum. NCBI lineage: Eukaryota > Metazoa > Chordata > Chondrichthyes > Orectolobiformes > Ginglymostomatidae > Ginglymostoma > Ginglymostoma cirratum. Next base: position 56,112,199 of record JAHRHZ010000018.1, read on the forward strand.
CTCTGCGACAGAAAGCAGCTAAGGCCAACAAATTGAATGTTTTCAAAAGAGTAAGAAATAGGTCTTAGGGATAAAAGGATCAAAGGGTATGGGGAAAAGCAGAAACATGACACTGAGTTGAATGATGTGCTGTGATCATATTGCATTGGCAGAGCAGGCTCAAAGGGCCGAGTGGTTTTAACTAATAGATTTTGAGATGTTATGACATGCTTAAGTAAGTTGAATAACCCTAATTATTTTACATTTGGTTTTAAATTGATTTGTGCAGGAACCAAGGCAGATAAATAGTCAAGATACAAATAAACCATGGTGGAGCAGGCTTGAGGGATTGAATATCTACTCTTGTACCTTTGTTTCTGTTCCTATCACAATGTGTGCGAAACTAAGCCATTACGAGACTATTCTTGTAGCATTCTTGCAAAATTCTAAAGTGATACTGATTTGGCTGCAGTTGTATTACTGATAAGTATACAACTGTGCCACAATAGCAGAGAATATTTTGTACATCTGCATTAATTAAAAGAAAAATGATTGCGGCTTGCATGTTTCCAGTAGTTGTAAAGACCTTTTGACACTTTAATATGTCTGGTACTGAGTAATAAATACGCAAAAATAAATCACTGTTTTTACAGTGGAATGAGTGGTGCATTATTTCTACTCATTGAATAGCCATTTTTTCCATATAGCTTGTTTGCCTTGGATATAGACATAATATCCTGCATTACACTGATGTCTTTATGTGTCCTGCTAGAACATAGTGTAACATGATGATATTGTTGTTTCCTGGCAGGGGTGGGGAAATCCCAGCTTCTCCTTTACTTGTTAATTATAAATCTGTAAAACTATAAATCTCAACACCGGGAAATTGAAGCAAAACTCGCCAATAGAGACTGTAGGCTGGAACTCCCCTGAGAACAGCTGGTTCTATTTTAACACTTGAAACTGGTACCAGATAGTCTACAGATTTAACAGCATTTCACAGTCCTCCCAAATAATATTTTCTGATGTTTCTTACTCTGAATAATTCTTCAATTTTAGGCTACATTAAAATTGTTGGAGGTGGGGAGGAAACGGGGATGGAACTGTAGTATTCATTGTTGGTATATTTTCTGCATGATGTCCAAATTAGTTTAAAATAGGAGACTGAAATCTGAATAGTAATGTAAAAATAATGAGGCTTTCTGGCTGTAAGTGTTGTCAAGACTGTAATTTTATTTGGAAATCTGCCTCATCCCCATAAATTTTTGAATTTAGAAGAAACTGTACAGTTAGGTACTTGGAATATTGTGTTCAGTTCTGGTTGCCTCATTATAGGAAGGATGTGGAAGCTTTAGAGAGGGTGCAGAGGAGATTTACCAGGATGCTGCCTGGACTGGGGGGCAGGTCTTATGATGAAAGGTTGAGGGAGCTAGGGTTTTTCTCATTGGAGCGAAGAAGGATGAGAGGTGACTTGATAGAGGTGTACAAGATGATAGGCATAGATAGTCCCTGGCTATCCACTCTTTTACCCAGGGCGGAAATGACTATTACAAGGGGACATAATTTTAAGGTGATTAGAGGAGGGTATAAGGGAGATGTAAAGAACCTACCTCTGACACAGTGGTGGGTGCGTGAAATGCGCTGCCGGCGGTGGTAGTGGAGTCATTAGGGACATTTAAACGACTCTTGGATAGGCACATAGATGATAGTAAAATGTAGGGTATGCAGGGTAGTTTGATCTAAGAGTAGGAACATAGATTGGCACAACTTTGTGGGTCAAAGGGCCTGTACTGTGCTGTATTGTTCCATGTTCTATGTATGTATAAACTCAACCGTTGATGTTATTTCAATACTCTGTTATAGCTTGGCTGTTGCAAAAAAGAAGGACTTCAGGTGGGCATTAATTTTTGCAGAATTCCAAAATCTTGTTTTTAAAACAAGTGGTATACATTGGACAGGCTAACATTTTAAACTTTATTCAAAGTTTTTTAATACAATAGGTAAAGTCGTTATCTTAAAATTTACAACTGCTTCATTTTGCCTACTTTTCAAATGGCTTTTGACAAACTGAATGAAATAGGGTAAAACCCATCAACAGCATTTATTCCTTTAGCATTTTGTGAAATTGTGTTTAACTGTAGCATCTGGATAGATCAAAGTATATCAGTAAATGAGAAAATGTTTTAAATCTGTAGGGGATGATGTGTTTTCTTTTTTGGACAACAAACTAGAATTGAAATTGGACACTACTCTATAGCTGAAATACAAGGAGGGTTTTACACCTTAAGAAATAAAATGGGATTATGGTGAATATTTTTAGCTGTACAAGACAATTTTGCTTTTGGAGCGGTGAAGTTGTTATGTTAGAGACAGTGGTACCTGGTGTCTTGGGTGAAGGAAATTTGCCTGATGACAGCTGTTGGTTTGTTTCAGCTACAGATGGCTACAGACTTGAGAGCAGTGCAGTCAGATACATGCAGAGCCAGGAAACGAAAACATTTCTCTTTCTCACTTGTCTTTCTAAGGGACAACAAGTGCTCAGGCACTTGAGAGCATTCTGTTACAAGCAAAGACCCAGATCCACCTGATCAGCTATCAAATGAACTCTGCAGATGCCATCACGCCATCATTACTGAAACCAAAGGGCAGTGAACATTGTTGCTTCACCCTGTGGTCTGGACGTTTGATCTAAAATAATTTGCCCCGCTTCAGTTTTCCAACCATAATATTTATCAAATCATTTTGCTTTTTGTCTATCTTGCTTGTGAATGAATGTGTGCGCACTTCGGAGCTTTAAAGAGAAGTGGTAATTTGTGATTCTTTTTTCTCTCTCATTTGTTAAAATACCTATTTACAATAAACAGAATTATTTTCCTGTGGATGACAAAACTTGGTGTGAACTGCTTTCGTGCTGAATAAGAACACAAGAACTGGGAGCAGGTGTAGGCAACTCAACCCCTCCAACTTGCTTCACTGCAATCATAGCTGATCTCATTTTGGCCTCAACTCCATTTCTGGCTGTTCCTCCTAACCCTTCAACTTGTACTAATTAAAGATCTGTCTGTTTCCTCCTTAAATTTACTCAATGACTCCATCTACTGCACTTTGGGGTAGTGAATTCCATAGCTTCATAACCCTTTGAGAGAAGTAATTTCTCCTTTGTGTTTTAAATCTGATACCCCTTATTCTAAAATTATGATCTCTCATTCTAGAATGCCCTACATGAGAAAACATCTTCTCTATATCTACTTTGTCAGGAGTCAGTTCTGCAAATTGATCACCTCGAGTATTTACAATAGTTCGTGGGAAAGTGTAGCACAATTATTTGTGCAGTCTCCCCAGTTTTGTTGTATCATTTCTAAAATGTCAAGATGGAAGATATGAGGGCAGAATAGCTGATTTTTCTTTTTTCTTTTTTCTTATTTCTAAATTTGTTCATGGAATTTGGAAGTCTGTGGCTAGGCAAGGACTTATTGCATGCCTATAATTGCCATGGAGAAGATATTGATGAGCTGCTGCCTTGAACTGCTGTGATACCCGGGGTTCAGGTACATTCAGTGTTATTGGGAAGGGAGTTATAGGAATTTGGTTCAGTGGCAAATGAGAATGATACAGTTCCAAGCCAGATTGATGTGTGTCTTGGGAAATTTGCAGGTCATGGTGTGGTGTTCATATGTATTTGTTGCTCTTGGCCTTAGGTCATGGATTCGGAACTTTACTGTTCAATGTGCTATGGCAATGTATATTGTAGATAATAGACACTGCTCCCACAGGTGTTGGGAATGAAGAGAGTTTTTGATGGATGGGATTCCAATCGGGTGGGCTGCTTAAACTTGACACCATCCAGGATAGTGTGTTGTTGGAGCTGCACCCATCCAGGCAAGTACAGAGTATTCTGTCAAACCTCCTGACTCCTGCTTTGCAGGTGATGAGCAGGCTCTGGGGAAACGAGTTGAGTTGCTCACTGAAGAGACCTTTAACCTGCTCTTGCAGATATAACATTTATATGACTGGTCCAGTTCAATTACTGCTCAACGGTAGCTTTCGTGGTGGTAATGGTGGGTAAATTCAGTAATCAGTGCCAGTAACATCATTGAATGTTAAGGGGAAATGGTTAGAATCTGTCCTGTTGGAGGAGGTAATTGCCACAAGAATCTTACTTGCTACTTAGCCATCCAAGTCTGATTGTTGTCCAGCTGTTTCTGCCTTTGGACATGGCCTGCTTTAGTATCTAAAGAACTGCAGAAGAGTGATCATTGTGCAATCATCAGTGAACATCCCCACTTCCATGTTAAGGTGGAACAGTGTTTTTGATGAAGCAGCTGAAGATGGTTGGGCCTAAGATGCTACCCTTAGGAACTCCTGCAGTGGTATTGATGTTCAGATCAAGGCTGTAATGAGCCCAGAAACACTGTAGCCCTGACAGAATGTAAACTGAATGTTAGTGAACAGGCTACCTCTGAACAAATGCCGCTTGATAGCACTGTTAACAATCTCTCTTCCTTCACTGATAATCAGAGTAGACTGATTGGATGGCAGTTGACTGGGTTGGACTTCTCTTGCTTTTGCTGGATGGGTCATACCCAGGAATTTTCCATGTTGGTTAGTGGCCAGTGTTATAACTGTACTCAAAACTAGTCTAGGAGCATGGCAAGTTCTGGATCTTCAGAAGTCTTCAGTATTATTGCTAGAATGTTGTTGGAGAACCCATGGTGTTTCCATTATTCAGCGCCTTCAGTTGCTTTTGATACAGTAAGTGAATTAAATTGCTTAAAGACTGACTTTGGTGACGCTGGGGTCCTTTAAAGAGGGCTAAACTGCTAAAACCATTTTAGCAGTTCCAAACTGCTTTTGGAACTGTCTTCAGCCAGAAGTTCAATGTTTCAGCCTTGTAATTTGCACTGTGCTGGTCTGCACTATCATTGGGGATATTTGTGAAACAGTTTCCTCCAATGAGTTTGGCTTTATCCACCATTATTCGTGACTAGATGTGACAAGACTACAGAGACAAACTCCTAAGAAGGGAGCATGATCTGTAAAATTTCTGCACTATTTTGAGTGTATAGGCAGTCTTTGATGATTGAATTGATCTCAAACGGTACAAATTTCATTCTATCTCTCTTACGGAGGGGAATGATTTGAATGTTGAAAGCTCAGCTAACAAGGTCTGGAGCTGGATGAACACAGCAGGCCAAGCAGCTTCATAGGAGCAGGAAAGCTTGAAGTTTTGGGCCTAGACCCTTCATCAGAAATGGGGGAGGGGAAGAGGGTTCTGAAATAAATACGGAGAGAGGGGGAGGTGGATAGAAGATGGATAGAGGAGAGGATATGTGGAGAGGAGACACAAGTCAAAGAGGTGGGGATGGAGCCAGTAAAGGTGAGCGTAGGTGGGGAGGTAGGGAGGAGATAGGTCAGTCCAGGGAGGATGGACAGGTCAAGGGGGCGGGATGAGGTTAGTAGATAGGAGATGGGGATGTGGCTTGAGGTGGGAGGAGGGGATAAGTGAGAGGAAGAACCGGTTAGGGAGGCGGGGACGAGCTGGGTTGGTTTTGGGATGCGGTTGGGGGAGGGGAGATTTTGAAGCTTGTGAAGTCCACATTGATACCATTGGGCTGCAGGGTTCCCAGGCTGAATGAGTTGCTGTTCCTGCAGCCTTCGGGTGGCATCATTGTGGCATTGCAGGAGGCCCAGGATGGAGGGGGAGTTGAAATAGTTCGCGACTGGGAGATGCAATTGTTTGTTGCAAACCGAGCACAGGTGTTCTGCAAAGCGGTCCCTAAGCCTCCGCTTGGTTTCCCCGACGTAGAGGAGGCCACAACGGGTACAGCGGATACAGTATACCACATTGGCAGATGTGCAGGTGAACATCTGCTTGATGTGGAAAGTCTTCTTGGGGCCTGGGATGGGGATGAGGGAGGAGGTGTGGGCGCTTCAAAATCTCCCCTCCCCCAACCACATCCTAAAACCAGCCCAGCTCGTCCCTGCCTCCCTAACCTGTTCTTCCTCTCATCTATCCCCTCCTCCCACCTCAAGCTGCACCGCCATCTCCTTTCTACTAACCTCATCCCGCCCCCTTGACGTGTCCATCCTCCCTACCTCCCCACCTACACTCACCTTTACTGGCTCCATCCCCACCTCTCTGATTTGTCTGTCTCCTCTCTGCCTATGCTCTACTCTATCCATCTTCTATCCACCTTCCCCTCTATCCCTATTTATTTCAGGACCCTCTTCCCCTCCCCCATTTCTGATGAAGGGTCTAGGCCGGAAACGTCAAGCTTTCCTGCTCTTATGATGCTGCTTGGCCTGCTGTGTTCATCCAGCTCCACACCTTGTTATCTCAGATTCTCCAGCATCTGCAGTTCCCATTATCTCTGAAAGCTCAGATCAAGTGGGTACAACACCATCTAAAGGTCTGATTTAAGAAGACTATTGATGAGATTTTCCTGGGTGACTCTACCTCTTATATAGAGATACTACACAGTTGAGGGGTAAGGTTTCAACTATTGTAATGCAAAATAATACTACTTGTTGAACATTCAAAGCAAAGGTGTAAATGCCATGCTGCGTTCTATGGCCAATTGAGGGTGCTAGAAATTAAAATTTTTCGATGGAATGAGCTGCCAGAGGAAATGGTAGAGCCGGGTACAGTTAGAGCATTTAAGACATTTGGACAGGTACATGGATAGGAAAGGTTTGGAGGAATATGGGCCAAAGGCAGGCAGGTGGGACTAGTTCAGTTTAGGAAACCTGGTCAGCATGAATGAGTTGGACCAAAGCAATTGTTCCTTTGCTGTATGACTATGACTCTACAGGATTTTTAACTTCAGATAGTCAGGAATTGACACAAACATAAGGCTTTTTATAATTCTAAATTCATTGGAAACAATTTTGCACAGAGGGACTACCTACACTGAAGATGCATTGTCTATTTTTCTTAACCCCTATGAAGAGGTCTATAGTTATTTTATTCCAACTTTTCCATGAGACTTATTGTGCAATATCTAATTAATTCTTCTCAAGTATACAACAATTGTATATTTGTAAATTTCTGACATTGCCTTTAAATTTAAGAACCGTCTGAAAATTGTTTGTAATACAGCCTTTCCACAGAAGATCATGGTCATAGGGTTATTTGCAAAACTGGAGGAGGCAATGCAGCTTGCTGACACAATGAGCCATAGACAGATAGCAATCTCATCAGCTGGGATCCCACTCCCACTTGATCCCCATAGCTTTGCAGGTTCATTTCCTTCAAGTGCCTGTCCAATTTCCTTTAGAAATAATTGATTATGTCTAATTCCAGCATCCTCATGGCATCAAATTCCAGGTCATTGTCACTTGCTGCTTGAAAAAAGTTCATCTTCTGATTTCCCTTTATCTCTTGCCGGAAACCTTAAATCTTTGTTTCCCTGTCCTGTGGCATCAGCTAATAGGGACAGTTTTATCTTGTCCATCTTATGCAGACCTTCCTGCTATCATGAAGTCAGAAGTGGGGATGTTCATTTATGATTGTGTGCAATGTTCAGCATTTGCAACTCCGCAGATGCTGAAGCAGTCCATGTCCAAATGCAACAAGACTGGGACAATATTCAGGCTTGGGATGACAAGTGGCAAGTAACATTGGTACCACACAAATGCCAGGCAGTGACCATCTCCAATAAGATCACTGCCTCCTGAAATTCAATGGTAACACCATCATTGATTCTCCTCTGTCAACATCCTGAGGTTACCATTGACCAGAAACTCAACTGGGCTCCACATATAAATAGAATGGATACAAAAACAGGTGAGAGGCTAAGAATACTGCAGCGATTTACTCACCACCTAAGGCACCAAATCATGTCCATCTACAAGACGAGTCGGGAGTGTGATGGAATACTTCCCACTTGCTTGGATGAGTGCAGCTCCAACACCCAAGAAGCTTGACACCATCCAGGACAAAGCAGCCTGTTTGATTGGCACCACGTTCACAAATATCCACTCCCTCCACTACTGACATTCAGCAGCAATGTATACCCTCTACAAGATGCGCTCTAGAACTTCACCAAACCTCCTTAAACAACACCATGCAAACCCTCAACCCCTTCCATCTGGAAGGGCAAAGGCATCAAATACAAAGGAACACCACCGTTTCAGTTCCTCTCCAAACCACCCACCATTTTGATTTGGAAATATGTCACTGTTCCTTCAGTGTCGTGAGTTGAAATCCTGGAATTCCCTCCCTAAGGACCTGGAGGGTCTACCTAAATGAACTGCAGCAGTTCAAGAAGGCAGCTCGCCACGATCTTCTCAAGGGCAACTAGAGGTGGGCAATAAATGCTGACCGCCCACTGCCCATATCTCTTGTGTGAATTTTTTTTTTTAAATTGATACAACTTTCTTAAATTTCCCCTTGTTTGTTCCCGTCCTCCTCTTTCCATCTTCCTTTGTTCCAAGGAGAACAACTCCAGTATTTCCATCTTAACCTTGTAACTGTGACACCTCTTCCCTGGAAACATCCTGATAAATCTCTTCACCCTTGCAAGGAACCTCCCGTCCTTTTGAAAACATGATGAGTAGACCTAACACAGCTTTCCAGTTGTTTCTTAACTGGAGATGTATGAAAATTTTGTGTAACTTACCTGACATTTTTGTTTGGAATTTCGGTACCTCTCTTTATGAAGCCCAGGATCGTTATTCTTTGTTAAACGACTCTCAATATTTCCTGCAATCTTCAAAGATCCATACACAAGAACCTCTGGCTCCAAATGTCTGCAGACACTCATTAGTATCGTGCCATTGGCTCTCCCTGTGTCTTCTGCAAAAGGTGTCGTCTCACATGTCTCTGCATTAAATTTCATCTCGCAATTGCCTGCTCATTCTGCTACCCTGTGAATGCCATTTTTGTATCATCAGACAGTTTGTATCATCCTTCCCAAATTTGTCACTCCAACTTTGCTCATTTCAGGTTTTGATATTTACCCTGTGTTCCAAGATCAAAATTATTTGCATAAGGCAAAAAAGGCACAAGTGACCACACTGACTCTTGGGGAACATCACTGTCCACGATCTTCCAATCTGAAAAATAATTTTTGCCATGACTTGCTATTTTCAATCATTAATACAATTCTTTATCAAATTAGACTTTCCATAAGGCCATAAGACGAAGCAGAATTAGGCCATTCGATCATGATCGTTAAGTTTCTCAACCCTATTCTCCTGTCTTCTCCCTAAAACCTATCTATCTCTGTTTTAAACACACTCAATGACTTGACGTCCACAGCCTTCTGTGGCTTTGCATTCCAACTATTTACCACCCTCTGGCTGAAGAAACTCTTCCTCATCTCTGTTCTAAGGGGTGGTCCCTTCACTCTGAGGCTGTACCCTCGTGTCCCACTCTCTCCTGCAAGTGGATATATCATCTCCTCATTCACTGTATCCAGGCATTTAAGTATTCTGTATTTCAGTGAGATCACCCCTCATCTTTCTAAACACCATTGTGTACAGACCCAGAGCCCTCAACTGCTCCTCACATGACAAGCTTTTCATCTCTTGGATCATTCTTGCAGATTTCGTCTGGACCCCCTTCAACACCGGCAGATCCTCCCTTAGATATGGGGCCCAAAACTGCGCTTAATATTCCAAATGCAGTGTGACCAGAGCCTTGTATAGCCTCAGCAGCGCGTCTCTGTTCTTGTATTCTAGCCCTCCTGAAATGAATGGTAACTTTGCATTTGCCTTCCTAACTGCTAGCTGAATCTGCATGTTAACCTGAAGAATCTGAACTAGAACTCCCAGCTCCCTTTGCGCTACAGATTTCCAAAGCATTTCCCCATTTAGAAAATAGTGCGTGCCACTCCTTTTTCCTACCAAAGTGAATCATCTCATACTTTCCCACATTGGAAAAAGAAGTGGAAGGTGGAATAGACTCTCCTAGCCTGTCGAAGTTCTTCTGCGGCCTTCCTGTTTTTCAAAGCTCCCTGTCCCTCCTGTTATCTTTGTCATCTGCAAATTTAATAATAATGCCCTCAGTTTCCTGTTCCATAAGCTGTGTTTTGTTAACATATCTTCTGAAAAATGTCTTAGAATCAGACACAACACCTTTGTTTTCTGTAGTAATTTGATTATTTTATATATTAATTAAGAATGATCTAGACTGTTGCCTATTGCGTAATTGTATTCCAACCGTACAAATTATTGCTTAATATGTGACAAAATTAGAGCTTTTTTAGATCTAAAATTTTACTGGCTCCACTGTCTTTTCTGAACTAAATGTTTTGCATTACAGCAATCTCATTTTGAATTGGTTTTAGGTCAGTTTGTTTGTAGAAAGCCCATAAATGTCATATGGAGCAAAGTTTGTGTCTGCACATTGATATCCTCGCTATGCGCACATGATTCCTTGCATTTCCAGTAAACTTAAGTGGAGAATGGAGAATGGTTATCATCACTGTCACAAGTTGAAAAATGTAGGCTATCTCTCCAAAAACAAAGCCACCAGGAAATTGGAAGAGTGGTTGACAGTACACCAAAGATGGGCTATTAGTAAGAAAAGAAGTAGCTCTCCTTAAAAGGTACCATTTTCCTCAGCAATGAATTGAAATGAGTCATGCACTACAGTTTACATTTTTACTACAGGAACTTTATAACTTGATCAAGAATATTCCAACTGGAATGTCACCATAAAAAATTACAGAAGGGAAGCCAATAGTTCATTGATTCAGTATCTGATCAAGTTCTTTGTTTGGATCCATTTCTTTTATTTTACAGAATTTCTTGCTTAAAATATCAGTTGCAATAAGGCATGCAATATTCCAATATCACCATGTGAAAGTGTTTCTTCAGATGTTTTCTCCCTTTTGGTTGTCCTTGTAACAATTGAGTGTATGCCTGTTGAGCTTTGTTCATGTACCAGCCAGTTATGTCTAATTTTATGAGAGCATCAAAAAAGATTGCAAAGAAAAGTGGAAGAATGTTTTCTGCTGCATTGAAGGAGAACAGATTAATAATGAACTGCTATTGTTTTAAGCTGACATTTTACTTGATATGCATAGAACTCTCAAGTATTTTGAAGTATTCGTATCTCAAAACAAACTTCTACTCTGGATTTTCTTGGAGTTGTGGAGATTCTGCACGTCTTCCAGATTAGCAGCCTGGATCCAGATCTCAAAGGCTCTCACTTAGCTGAGCCATTTGGACTTGTTGCTGAGTTCAAATATAGCCCATTTTCACTGTAGCAAGGGCCTTAAACTGCATGTTCAGAGTGGTTGTAACTCATATTGAAGTGTGGACAAGGTCTGCAAAACTATAAACTTCTAAGTTATTTAAATCACTAACCCTTCAAAAATTAAAAAAGAAGCTGTTTTTGCCAAGATTTAATAAGAAGCTTGAGCTGTGAATTTATTTTTAAACCCTGAGCTGTTTAACAATTAAAGAAGGTTTCCTGTGTCAGTAAAAGGTAAAATGAAATCTGGCCAGGCAGTTGCAAAGGCTGTGTATTAACATTACCTCCAGGCTGTTATTACGTAATTATTCATCCTTGGTTGCTTTCCACAATTGTTATCTCAGTAGGTGATCCTGAATTTTCAATTTGATTGACGGTGCTTAGAGGTAATAAGAGAATTAACTGCCTTTGATATGTGATTATAAATGCAAGTCTATTTGCTTTTACAAAGGATTACATAGTTTGAGATTTTTTAAAAAATGTCTTGAATGGGCATATTTCTGAAATGGTAAAGGCTATAATGGATATTTAGAGCTTTAGTTCACCGCAGCATGGCCCTTAATCTTCCCAATGAGTTTGTTTAGAAGGTACAGTGACAAACAGTGGTGGATGACTTGGCACGAGTTGACCTAAAGATTGCGAACGGCCAAAGTGGAGGCATGGGTTGACAAGAGGGACCTTTTGGGTTATTGGTGAATGTCATTCAGGTTCTGATTCCTGATACCCAACTGAGGAGCAAAAATCCCGGCATGATAAGAGTTTGCCAGAGATCCTGGAGAGCACTGTATGTTCATTCATATATTTTTTTGTATAATATTTTGCCTTTATAATTGACCTTGTGTCAACTTTCCTCAGTTGGTAACACAGGAGCCTCTGAAATACATACTTGTGGGGTTCAAGCCCTTGTTTGAATTTAGGCGCACAATTTCAGCACCATCTAGTGCAGTACTGAAGTGTACTGCAATATCAGAAATACCATCTTACAAACAAGACGTTAATCCAGAGGTTTTAGGCCTAAGCAATGCTGAAATATTATTGACAAAATGAGACATGTTCTGATTATGGAGAGTGTCATTCAACCATTTAAGCAAAAGAATAGTACTTGAGGAATACTGAGAATTTTCAAAAATAGTTGAACTTGACATAAAATACAATTCTAAAGGGCTCATTTTCCATAAAGAACTTGCAATGAATAGAAACTAATAGTTAATATCAATAACACTGCATGGGGGGACTGTGATAAATAATTCTCTACTAATGCTTTCATTACCAGATTCAGCAGTGGGAGCATAATCTGGAGAAATTTAATGTGGACCTGTTTCGAATGCGTTGTTACCTGGCTAGCCTACAGGGAAGTGAGCTACCAAATCCCAAGAGTCTCCTTGCAGCTGCCAGTCGGCCCTCTAAATTGGCACTTAGCAGGCTGGGGATCTTCTCTGTCTCATCATTTCATGCTCTGGTAAGGATGAGTTAAGAAATTAAGTGATATTTAATTTTTTTTCTGTTCTTCTGTTCAGCCACAGGCACCCCTTTTGACACTCAGCCCAAAACTGAATCATTATGTGTATACATAAATACCGATAATATATTGTACGTATTGTACATTATATACTTAGCATATGATACTGAATGTAAATATGTATTTTATGAAAGTATTGGAAGATAATAAATGGAAATCCTAAGTTTAAAGTAGGAGATAAAACAAGTCCAGAAAACTCTAGACCAATTAACTTAACACGGTTGGTAGGAAGGATATTAGAATTCTTGCCCAGATGTGAAGAAAACCTATGAAAGGATAGCAGGCATAGATTTTTCAAACAGTTAGGTTTGACTAACTTAATTCATTGTTTGAAGAAATAATAGGGGAGATGAGGGTTGTCTGTCACACTTCAAGAGAAATTAGTGCAGCATGACTCCTAAAGTTCCAATTTTGAATTATTTGTTTAGTAAAATCACACCTTGAAACTGAGCGTTTTAAATATTGTCAGTAGGGTCATTAAAATGCACAGTCCTGTTAAATTGTAGATCAGTTCATTGTTTGCTGGTTTTAATCAAATGCAATAAAGGTCCAGCTTTGCTGCAAAAAGTGAATAGCCATGCTTAACACACCTTTCGATTTTTCTTATGTGTGAACTAAAAATATGAGGGAAACCAGTTTATACAGAAATGAGTGAAAGATACCAAATATAAGAAAATCTGATGTCATGTGATGCCCTTTTAGGTTTTATTTTCTCCTATGAGCTAACAAAAGTGGATTTATTCATTAGTTGTTTGCATAGTGTCTAATTGTGAGTCATAAAATGAAAAACATTTCCACTACATCACTTGTCTGGTCAGCCCATGGTCGACTAATGTTAGATAAATGGAAATATTTCATGTGCCTTTCAATAGAAAATATGAAAACCTTACTGTTTTGTGACAGGAAACATTTCAAGAAGACTATTAAAAAGTTTACATTTTAGTAAGAACAGTGTGTATACCACTGGATAAAGAATAGTTGTCTGACCGCTATATAGTTGTCCTAATGGCTGTAGCATGGGTACTCTTTACACGGATCTTATGGACGTTACACAATGTGATTTTCTTCTTTCGTTGATAATCTTCATTAAAAGAATTATTAAATCAGTCAATTTAATTCTTCTATTGGCATTTCATACCATTGTATGCATTAGAAATCTATTTAATTTCCTGAAGGAGGTGCATGGGCATCAGTGGTTCAAAAAGGCAGCTCGTCACCACCTTCTCAAAAGCAACTAGAAAATGAAAATAAGTGCTGACCAAAGTACATGAATTTTTAAAATTCATTCATAGGGTGTGAACATTGCCGTCGCATCATTTATTGTCCGTCCTTAATTACCTAGAGGCAATTATGAGTTGACTGTACTGCTGTGGCTTTGGAGTCACGTGTAAGCATGGCAGATTTCCTTTAAAGGACAATTCCAAAATATCTGTCCAACATTTCGGCTCTGAGATGTTGAATGGATTAGATGACAACTTTATAGTCTTAGCAGTTGAATGATCATTGTATTTTTAGTTCTTTTCATCATAATACCCTTCAAAGTTTTTCAGTTGGGTGTATGTCTTAATGAATTAGTTCATGCAGCATTTACTTTTTCCACTCCATGTATTAGGTTCCCATTTATGAGAAAGCTAATGCTGCCCAGTATTAATGCAAGTGAAATATCCACACTGTTGATCGGTTTATAATTTAGTTATCTAGATTTTCAATAGAAATACGTTTTACATGTTACTCTTAAAGGTGACTTCTTGAGAAAAGTGTGGCAGTGGAGAATGTCCAATGATTTGAATCCATATCATAAATTCCTTTTGTTCATGTTAATAAGTTAAGTGTTCCAACAATTCATTAAATCAATTTTATTTGCCTGTATTCGTCTGTCAGAAGTCGGTAAGACTGCCATTTCAATCTAACTCCATTTAACCTCAATTTAGACTCAACCCTACTTTAGGGCAGTGTGCACAAAATTCATAGTTGTAGCTTTTTAAAAAAAAATCATTCTTGGGAAATGGTAGAGAGAAGTAGTCCAATAACTTTAATTGAATCCAGTTAGCACACTGAAAAATAAATTTATGTAATGTGTGTATGCCAATAATTTCTTAATATGTGAACGTCCCATGGAGTATATTCCAGTTAATACATTATATCTGCTCATCATGCTTTTTGATTTACTCTCTATTTCTCTCAAATCACCGTGAGTTGTATTTTTGAAAATCCCATAATCAGAAGAAGGGTCTAAGCCCAAAATGTCAGCTTTCCTGCTCCTCTGATGCTGCTTGGCCTGCTGTGTTCATCCAGCTGTACACCTTGTTACCCCATCAGTGTCAGCCTGGTTTGATAGGCTCGCTTTCTTGTTAGCTGATGAATGCTAGAGAAAGGTTGTAGTAACTGTTATCTGACCAAACTGGGATTAGGATTCAGAATTTTAACACTTTTTTTTAAACTTCCCTGTTATCTGTTGTGAAAATGACAACTCCGCAAAGCAACTTGAGAATTTATTTTAGAATATGATTCCAGTTCCATTTTATTCCTGATTTTTAAAAAATAATTAGACTGTTTAAAAAAACGTTTTTGCATCCTCAAATCATCAATGAACGAATTCATTAAAATTAGTACGAACATTGAAAATATGAAGAAAACTGAATTCCCTTCATATGATTTAATTTTTCTTTTGAAGAATTGTTCCAGAGATGAAGCAACACTTCGAAAAAGAAGGTTGTCCCTGTCTCAACGGTTAAGAAGTAAAAAGGGTTTGTTCTCTTCACTGAAGGGATTAGACGATCTTGGAAGGAAAGGAAAGGAAAAGAGACCCTCGATTATACAGGCATGTCTTTAATTTTTCAGCTCGTAAAGTAACTGAAAAATTTTGCTTATTTTCTTAACCAAACATCCTCAGCGTACCTGAATTATGCCTTTGTTTTTCTTCATCATAAAAATACATCCTCTATATGGAAGAAGATACCTTATAATACAGAAATATTATTGAATTGTTTAATGCAGGTGAGGGAAAATATTTGTTTAAATGGATTAGGTGCAGCTGAACTTCCATAATTCAGCTCATCATTTACTATTGACATTTTTCGTGGGAATAGGATTGTGTGTGTTAGTTTGGCTCTTTGTGACGTAGGTTCGATTTGAAGAAGTTATAGAAACCTATAGTATTTTGTAATTGGCAAAACTGCCCATCAACAACTATAGATGTATTCTTCATGCCAAAAGAACTAAATACCAAATTTAAAAACTGAAAGAACTGTGGATGCTGTAAATCAGGAACAAAAACAAAGTTGCTGGAAAAGCTCAGTAGGTCTGGCAGCATCTGTGAAGGAAAAGAAAGTTAACTTTTCAGGTCTGGTGACCCTTCCTCAGAACTGATGGTGGCTGGGGAAACATCAGTTTATATGCAGAGAAAAGGGGAGGCACTTGGGGTAGGGAGTAAACAACAGGCCAGAGCAGAAAGAGAGTGAAGAGCAGTTGGAAGACAAAGAGTTAATAACGAACAGGCTAGGATGGTAAGTAGTTGCTAATGGGGACTATTAGTGACTAATAACGGGTAGTGTGTAATGGCAGGCTATGTGCTATCAAGGCCTGGTGTGTGGAGTAGGGGCCTGGAACATGGGAGAGTTTAGGCCCTAAAATTATTGAACTCGACAGTGAGTCTGGAGGGCTGCAGATTTATCTTGTTGATGAAGATGAGGTGTATTGAATTTCCCCTAATGCCATGAATCATTTGCTGACAGAGGTATTGATATTTGAAATGTGTGTTATAATTACTGGAATATATTATGATTCAAATGAACCTTGCAGAAGTTAGTAGATAGCCAGTAAATCTGGGTGATTTCTCACTATTTTTACCTGTAATTTTTACAACCTATTTATCGGGTTGAGTATTGAATTTCAAGCAATACCTTAGGTGGAATATTTATAGCCTGAGCAACATGGGCTATGGTGACAAATCTGAGAGAATCACATGAGAAGTCTGGTGAAGGCATTCTAAGCTTGTTTAGAGACAAGAAAAGCTGCAAATGTGGAATCCAAGTTAGACAAACAGGAGGCTGAAAGAACCCTGCAGGCCAGGCAGCATCTGGAGGAAAAGATCAGTCAACATTTCGCGTGTTATCCTTCCTCAGGACTGGGTGCAGGGGGTACGGAGAGCTGCAGATAAACTGGTGGGGGGAAGAGGGTTGGAGGTGGAATTCATAGAATCCCTACAGTATGGAAACAGGCCCTTCAGCCCAACAAGTCCACACTGACTCTTAGAGTATCCCACCCAGACCCATCCCCCTGTAACCCACACATCCTTGAACACTATGGACAATTTTAGCAAGGCCAATCCACCTAGCCTGCATATCTTTGGACTGTTGGAGGAAACCAGAGCACCCAGAGGAAACCCATACAGACACAAGGAGAATGTGCAAACTCCACACAGACAGTCGCCCGAGGCTGGAATCGAACCTGGGTCCCTGGCGCTGAGGCAGCGGTGCTAACCACTGGGCCACTGTGCCGCTGGAATGGTGGTGATAGGTGAACACTCGTACTAGGTATAATCTGATTGGTCGATGAGAGGGATGATTCCAGTTGGTGGCTGGAAGAGAGGGTCAGAAGGTGGAATGGAAGGGACGGGGTGGGGCTGGAAGGAGAGCCGGGGGATGGGTGGGAAGGTCATTTGAAATTGGAGAACTCAATGTTGAGTCCTCTGGACTGTCAGGTGCCCAGACGGAAGATAAGGTATTGTTCTTCTTTGCGTTGCGAGTCACTGCGACACTGGAGGAGGCCGAGGACTGACATGTTGGAGGGGGGAGTAGGGTGGGGAGTTAAAATGAGTGGTGATCAGGAGGTTAGCTTGGCCGTTACGGATCAGGCAGAGATGCTCGGCGAAATGGTCATCTAGTCTATGTTTGGCCTCTCCAACATAGAGAAGACCACATCGGGAGCACTGGGTGCAATTGACTAGGTTGGAGGAGATGCAGGTGAAGCTCTGTCTCACTTGGAAGGACTGTTTAGGGCCTGGAATGGAGGTGAGGGAGGTGGCGTGTGGGCAAGTATTGCATCTTTTAACACTTACAGGGGAGGTACTGGGTGGCTTGGAGTTGTTGGTGGGGAGTGTGGCACGAGCTATGAAGTAGCGAAGGGAATGGTCCTTGCGGAAGGCAGTGGGGTGTGGTGGTGTCTAATTGGAGATGGCAGAAGTGCTTGGGGATGATATGTTCGATGCGGAGGCTGGTGGGGTGGAAAGTGAGGACAACAGGGATCCAATCTTTCTTATGTTTTGAGGTGGGGTTGGTGGTTAAGAGCTGTGGAGCAAGTAATGGAAGAGGCATGGTGGAGGGCTGCCTGGATGACAGGTGGGAAAGAGCGTTGTTTGATAAAGGCGGACATCTGAAACTGGAACATCTCGCCAGAGCAGATGCAATGGAGACTGAGGAATTAGGAATTGTTGTAGGATACAGGGTGAAAAGAGGTGTAGTCAAGGTAGAAATGGGAGCCTGTGGGTTCATAGTAAACGTTAGTCCATAAACTGTCACCAGAAACGGAAACGGAGAGGTCAAGAAAGGGGAGGGAGGTGTCTGAACTAGACCAAGTGAGTTTGAGAGTGGGGTAGAAGTTGTTAGCGGAATTGATGAACTGCTCCAGTTCAGCCTGAGTGAAGGATGCAGCACTGATGCAGTCATCAATGTAACGGCAGAAGAGTTGGGGAACAGTACCGGTGTACATACTAAAGAAGGACTGTTCGACATAACTGACAAACAGGCAGGCATAGCTGGGGCCCTTGCGAGTGCCCGTGGCAAACCCCTGTATTTAGAGAAGTGGGAAGAATTGAAGGAAAAGTTATTGACGGTGAGGACTAGGTCAGCAAGGCAGAGGGGGGTACTGTATGGGCCTGTTGAAGAGGGAAAAACTGAGGACCTGTTGGGTATGGACATGTATAGCAATTGAACATCCATAGTAAAGATGAAGCGCTGGGGGCCAGGGAATTCAAAACTACCAAAGAAGTGGAGGGTGTGGTTTGTGTCCCAGATGTAGGTGGGGAGGGCCTGGATGGAGGGGGTGGAGAATGGAGTTGAAGTAGGAAGAGGTGAGATCGGTTGGGCAGGAGCATGGGGAAACGATGGGTTGGCCGGGGTAGTTGGGTTTGTGGATCTTGAGGAGCAGGTAGAACTAGGCAATGCGCGGTTGGGAGACTATAAAGCTGGAGGGAAGGTCACCTGAGGCGATGAGGTCATGGACAGTGTTGGAGACGGTGGCTTGATGGGCCATTAGTGGAGTCGTGGTCAAGGGGGATGTAGGATGTGGTGTCGGAGAGTTGACATTTGGCTTCTGCGATTATAGAGGTCCGTCCTCCAGACTACCTCCGCTCCACCTTTGTCAGCGGCTTTGATAGTGAATCGGTGATTGGTCTGGAGAGAGTGGAGCACTGCACGTTCAGAGGGGGAGAGGTTGGAGTGGATGAGGCGGTTGGAGAAATCGAGGCAGTTGATGCTAACTGCCAACGTGACAATAAAGAGGTCCAGGGTGGGTAAGAGGCTAGCACAGGGCCTCCAAGAGGAGGAGGAAGATTGGAGGCGGGGAAAGGGGTCTCTGGAGGGTGGATGGGAGTCTTTATTGAAGAACAGGAAGGCAGAGGTGGCAGAAGAAGAGTTCCATGTCGTTGCCAGGCGCAGAACCTGTTGAGATGGGGATGGAGGGGCACGAACACGAGCCCTGTACGGAGGACAGACTGTTTGGCCTCAGAGTTTGAGGTTGGGAGAATGGTGAGTATGAGGCAAGGCTAGTGGGTGGGGTTTTGGGGATCTCGAGGAGACTGAAGGAGGGTGGTGGGGGAAGAGCGGTAGCATGTGATGGATGAGGGTTGGACACAGTGTGGTTGGGGGTTGGTGGTTGTGGGAGTGAGGAGGGGAGTGGGGGAGATGAGGTAGAGAGGAGAGGTAGGGTGTATTGTGAAGGTGGACAGACAGCTCACACACATGTTCTGCAAGTGTCAGTCCAGAGGTTCCAGTACAGTAAGTCAAGAACAGTCTCTACAATTAGTATTAGAATCGGCTGTGCTCAGGTGTCCTGTTGGGGTGCTGTTAGCCAGGGAGGCAGTATCTGTGCAGTTTGATTTGGGAGACACTGTCATTTCTACGGCTGCATAGCAGCAGATCTGGGGACTAACACCAAAACAGCTGGGAAGATTCTCCATCTGGGGCTGTCTGGTCAAGTCAACGAAGGTGGTGGGCCACTATCAGTCTTTTGACTCATCTAGCAAAAACCAGGAGGATTGGCGGAATAAAAGAGGCTGCTGCTGTGGAAAAGGGATGGGGAACCCAGTATATAAGGTCATGTTGAATTATTTGGAACCAAATTCAAGAAGTCCCAAGTGAACGATATATTTCTGCCTCCTCCTGTGGTATCCAACATCACAATTGTCAATCTTCAGCCAATTTAATTCACATGATATTAAGAAATGGTCAAAAGCACTAGATACTACAAAGACTGTGGACTTTAACAACATTCTGGCAGCAGAGCTGAAGATTGTGCTCCAGAATTAGCCACAATTATAGCCAAACTATGAGATTAGCATCTACCCAATAAGGTAAAAAAGTACCCAGTTATGGCCAGTCTACAAAAGCTGGACAAATTCAACCTACCCAGTTACCACCCCATCAGTCTACTCTCAATTATCAGCAAAGTGATGGAAGGAATTGTCAGCTATGGTAGCAAGTGACATTTTCTTAGCAATAATTTGTTCATTGCTTGGCTTGGGCTTGGTTAGGGCCACTCAGCATCTGACCTGATTACAGCCTTTGTCTAAATGTGGTAGAAATTATGATGAGAAGGAAAAAATATGCTTATGGCAGATGCCAAGTAAAAAAAAAACTATAAGCCAGATTGAATATTGAAGGTTCAAAGGGGCGGTGAAAAAGCAAATAAGGGAAACCAGTGGCAACTATGAAAAGTGACTGGCAGCTAACTTATAAGAAAATGTCAAATTCTTTGGGTCTATAAGTAATTAAATTAAAAGTGGGTGTGGCTGAAGTATGAAATGAATACATTCTTATTGATCAAAGAAGATGGTCATGGTGAAAGAGGAGGAAATGTCACTAGATAGGTTTGAATTTGAGTAGGTGTTGGTATTGGATAAGGCTGCCTATACTTTTAAGTAGACAGGAGACTGGATGAGATTCATCCACTGATACTGGGGATGAGAAAGTGGAAACTGTGAGGTGCTAGCAATAATTTTTCAGTCTTGGACACAAGTGGTTCCAGAAAACTGGAGAATTGCAAATATTCTTCAAAAGTAAGCACAAGGATAAGACAAGACTTGACATACTTGTTTAATTTTGGGGAAACAGCTAGAAACAATTTTGGTCAAAATGAATAGTCATGTGGACCGATACAAGTTAATTAAGGAGAGTCAGCATGGATTTTTTTTAACAGGAAAACCAGGTTTAACTAGCTTGGTAGCACTTTTTTGAAGAGATTACAAAGGGGATTCATCGGGCAATTCAGTTGGTATGGTGGAAACAAAATTGTCTGAGTGACAGTAATTGTTAACAGATGTTTATCAGACTGGGGGAAGGTTTCGGCTAGAATTCCCCAGGGTCTGTATTTAGGACCCTTGCTTTTCCTGATATTAATGACTAGGCGTTGGTGTGCAGGTCACAGTTTCAAAGTTTGCAGATAATCTGGAACTTGGAATATTTTTAAACTGTGAAAAGGATGGATGTAGACAAATTGGTGGAGAGGTGGCAGATGAAGTTTAATGTGGGAATGTGTGAGGTGATACATTTTGGAAGGTAGACTATGGAGAGAACATTTAATGAAATGCACAACTGCAAAGGGCGTGCAGCAGCAGGAGGACCTTGGGCATGTACATGCACTAAATGTTGCGGGACGGATTGAGAAAACAGGAAAATTTAAGTATCCTAAACTCTTACAACAGGAGCATAGGATACAAGAGTATGGATATGTTGAACTTGTAAAAACAGTTCAGCCTCAGTTGGAATGTAGTCCAATTCTTGGCACTTTGGGAAGAATTAGAATGAATTGAAGAGTGTGTGGAAGAGGTTTACAAAATTGGTTCAGGACTGAGAAACTTCAGTAATGAAGGTAGTCTCAACTTCTCCAGTGTCTCTCTTGGAGGAGAGAAAGCTATGAGGAGAATTGATCGAAGTATTCAAAGCTTGTAGAGTTTGGAACAGAGTAAACTGGAAGAAAATGCTTGCACTCACGAAAAGATTGGGATTGAGCAGGCACAGACATCGATTAATAAATGAAAGAAGCAGAAGCTGTTATTAGGATAAGTTTTGCCATGGAATTGTATAGTTCGGGTCTGGAATATACTGCTTGAAAGTGGTGGAAGTGGATTCAATTGAGACATTCAGTAGGTAATATGAAAGTTATTTGAAAAGGAACAGCATGCAGAGTTGCAGGAAGAAGATATAAGAATGGCGCTAGTAAGATGCTTATTTGGACAGCTGCTTCCATCACAAATGACCAAATGCTGCCTCATGCACTTTACCAGCAATGTAATTTTGTGGACAAAGGAATTATCCTTGAGATGAGATGAAAGTAATTGCCCTCAACATCAGGTCACATTTGACTGATTGTGATAAAGAAGCCATGGAGAAACTGAAGTCAGTGGGAATGCGGGGAAAGTTGGCTAGTTGGAGTCATACCAAGCACAAAGAAAGATGGATGTGGCTACTGGAGGTCAGACGTCTCAGTCTTAGACATTGAAGAATTTCTTCAGGGTTGTGACCTAGGTCGAATCATCTTTAGCTGCTTCGTCGATGACCTTGCCTCCATCATAAGGTCAGACACAAGTATGTTCACTGATAATTGCACAATATCCTGTATCATTTCGTGACTGCTCGGAAACTGATGCTATGCATGACTTTCAGAGCAAAACTTAAGACCACAAGAAATAGGAACAGGAGTAGGCCTTCCAGCCCCTCAAACCTGCAGTGCCATTTATTAGGGTCGTGGCTGATCCCACATTCCGCATATCCATTTGCCTGTGTTTTCCCTATAATCCTTCATTTCGCCTACTGATTGAGAATCAGTTTATCTCAGCCTTAAGTATGCGCAAGGACACTGCCCCATAGCTTTCTGTGGC
The DNA here is from genome assembly GCA_024137785.1 of Ginglymostoma cirratum. Lineage (NCBI taxonomy): Eukaryota > Metazoa > Chordata > Chondrichthyes > Orectolobiformes > Ginglymostomatidae > Ginglymostoma > Ginglymostoma cirratum. The sequence continues at coordinate 56,134,996 of JAHRHZ010000018.1, forward strand.
ATGGGGTTCCAAGGACATTCAACCATCAAAGATGAAATTCTCAGTCTTGAATTGGCACCCTTTAATTCTGAGACTATGCACTCTAGTCCTAGACACACTCATGAGGGGAAACCATCCTCTCAGCATTTATCCTGTTCAGCCCCTCCAGAAGCCAATATGTTTCAACAAGATCACGTCTCATTCTTCTTAACTTCAGTGAGGAGAGTCCCAACCTAATTAGCTTTGCTCAAAGACAATCTCTCCATACCAGTAATCATCCTAGTGAACCATCTCTGAACTTCCTCCAATGAAATGATATCTTCCCTTGAAAAAGGAGACCAAAACTGCTTACAGTACTCCTGGATGTGGTCTCAGCGGCACCTTGATGAGTCACAGTAAGTCTTGCCTTGAACCCCTTTGAAATAAGGGCCAGCATTCCCGATTACCTGCTGCACCAGTGTGCTAGCTTTGTGTTTCATGTACAAGTACATGAGCGGCATGGTGGCTCAGTGGTTAACACTGCTGCCTCACAGCGCCAGGGACGTTTGGTTTCAGCCTTGGGAGACTGTGTCTGCGTGGATTTCCTCTGGGTGCTCGGATTTCCTCTCATAGTCCAAAGATATGCAGGTTAGGTGGATTTGCTATGCAAAGTTGCCCATAGTGTCTAGGGTGGGTCTGAGTGGGATGCTCTTTGGATGGTCGGTGTGGACTCGATGGGCTGAATGGCCTGCTTCCACACTGTAGGGATTCTATGAAATGCCTCCAAGTCCCTTTGTGTTAAATAACATTCTGTTCTTTTGCTCTCCTTTCCAAAATGAACAGCGTCACATTTTCCCACATTATACTCTGTTTGCTAAATTTTTGCCCTGTCAATCTACCAATATCTCTATATATGTAAATTTGGCTCATTCTCCACCACCAACAGAGTGTCCACCACCTACGAGATGCACTGCATTAACTCAACTCCTTTAGTGAACTCTGTTGTCTTGAATGATGAACACCACCACTTGCAAGATCTGCAAGCTGAATGACTTGGAACTATGTCACTGATTATTCAATGTTACAGAGTCAAACTTCTGTAATCCCCTTTGTAACTGCGTTGTGGCTGTATCCCCAGTGCATACACTGCAGTGGTTCAAGAAGGAGGCTTATCTCTACTTTTGAAGGAAATTAGGATTGAACAACACATTTCTCAGTCAGCGATGCCCATATCCTGTGGAAAAATTTTAAAACAAAAACTTGGCAACCCTTAGGTAATTGTCATTCTTATTCAACCAGAAATGTATCTTAATATTTTTCTTTGAAGTGCAGACTTATTAACACACGATAAGAATTTAATAAGACACTGACTCCTGACGCCAGACAATAACTCAGCAGTGTACTCTGCTGTCACATAATGCAGTTCTTTCCACCACTAATGTCATTGTTCAGTTTCTGGTGTCTTTTGAAGCCTTGTCACCCCGTTGCTGTGTCCTTCTCACAGGTCCACACCTGACTGCAGAACTCCTAACTACTTGCCATTCTGCTCACAACCATCTTACTGTCCCACTTCCAACCCACTTGCCTTCCAGTCAGTTCCTAGCTCTGACTCCTCTCATTGCCCGTCTCATGATAATGCACAATGACAGTGAGGCAGAAGGAGTTTGGGCAGAGTGATAAACAAGGAGGTGCAGAGTTGGGAGTCAGGTAATGATTGGGAGTTCAACAGAGCAGTGAGGGACTAGGAGCAGTATGGAGAGAGTGGTGGCAATTGGTAGGTGAGAGCGTTAGCTTGCAATGCTATAAGTTGACAAGAGGCTTAGTGAGTATGGCAGAAAGGTAGCAAGGCAGTAGGGTGTTGTGATTTGGAGTTGTTCTTTTTGTACTGTTTGATCTGTAAAAATTTGGTGTTGGAAGCATCCTATGATGTCACAGGCCTTGCAACTGCATATGTAACATTCGCACTGTGTGCCGTTGCGGTAACAACAAATGCTTCCATTGTAAAAATACACACAGAAACTTAACTTCCAGACTAGAATTGTGTAAAAAAAAAAAAAAAAAAAAATTTTTTTTTATTTCCACCAGGACAGCATCATATGCTCTGCTTATTCCGGACTTGCTCGCTTATTCTGGACTTGCTCACTTATTCCAGTTGACATAGAGGCAGGAAAGAGTGAATGGTGGTAAATGGAGATAGCAAGAACTGCAGATGCTGGAGTCAGAGGCAACACAACATGGAGCTAAAGGAACACAGCAGGCCAGGCAGCGTTAGGGGAGCAGGAAAGTTGACGTTTTGGGTCAGGACCCTTTTTCAGGAATAGTTTTTACTGATTGGTAGTGGTAAAGAGTCAGTATTAGGTTTTTATGATCTGATTTGGATATTGAAATACAGAATCAGATTTCAAAATTTATCGGTAATAGCAAAGTTAGACTTGTGGCAAACATTAAGGATAATTCCAAAAGATTGCACCCAGATATAGGCTAACAGAATGTGTTGACAAGTGGCAGATGGCATTTAGTAAAATGTGGTGTGAGGCGTTAGACAACCAATATGGAGACATTGTAAAGTTGTAATGAGCTGGATTTTGCAGGATGTTGTTTTCCCTCCCCCATGCCATTTTACAAGCCTCTTCACTCCCTAATATGTCAGTGGAGGACTATTGCAACTGTGATTAATTCAATATCCATGGACAGAGGGACCAGGGTGTAAAGTGGCTGAACATGTTGAGAAGTTTGTTTGAAGTGCATCAGTTCATGGGCTTTATCAATATAGAACTGGAGAAAAGGAGCAATAAGGCAAGCTGAGATAAAAGGTACTGCAGATGCTGGAGAATCTGAGATAACAAGGCGTGGGGCTGGATGAACACAGCAGGTCAAGCAGCATCATAGGAGCAGGAAAACTTGACGTTTCGGGCCTAGACCCTTCATCAGAAAAAAAATTTTTTCT
>JAHRHZ010000018.1:56145853-56189741 GCA_024137785.1 Ginglymostoma cirratum
GAGTGGTCCCTCCGGAAAGCAGATAAGGGTGGGGAGGGAAAAATGTCTTTGGTGGTGGGGTTGGATTGCAGATGGCGGAAGTGTCGGAGGATGATGCCTTGGATCCGGAGGTTGGTGGGGTGGTACGTGAGGACGAGGGGGATTCTTTTTTGGTTATTATTGCGGGGATGGGGTGTGAGGGATGAGTTGCGGGAAATGCGGGAGACACGTTCGAGGGCGTTCTCGACCACTGTGGGGGGGAAAGTTGCGCTCCTTGAAGAATGAGGACATCTGAGATGTACGGGAGTGGAATGTCTCATCCTGGGAGCAGATGCGGCGGAGGTGAAGGAATTGGGAATAGGGGATGGCATTTTTGCAAGAAGGTGGGTGGGAGGTGGTGTATTCCAGGTAGCTGTGGGAGTCAGTGGGCTTGAAATGGACATCGGTTTCTAGGTGGTTACCCGAGATGGAGACAGAGAGGTCCAGGAAGGAGAGAGAAGTGTTGGAGATGGTCCAGGTGAACTTCAGGTTGGGGTGGAAGGTGTTGGTGAAGTGAATGAACTCTTCGAGCTCCTTGTGGGAGCACGAGGCGGCGCCGATACAGTCATCAATGTAACGGAGGAAGAGGTGGGGTTTAGGGCCGGTGTAGGTACAGAAGAGGGATTGTTCCACGTAACCTACAAAGAGGCAGGCATAGCTTGGGCCCATGCGGGTACCCATGGCCACCCCCTTTGTCTGTAGGAAGTGGGAGGAATTGAAAGAGAAGTTGTTGAGGGTGAGGACGAGTTCAGCTAAGCGGATGAGGGTGTCAGTGTAAGGGGGATTGGTCAGGTCTGCGGGACAGGAAGAAGCGGAGGGCCTTTAGGCCATCTGCATGGGGAATACAGGTGTATAGGGACTGGACGTCCATAGTAAAAATGAGGTGTTGGGGACCGGGGAATTGGAAGTTCTGGAGGAGGTGGAGGGCGTGGGTGGTGTCGCGGACGTAGGTAGGGAGTTCCTGGACCAAGGGGGTGAAAATGGAGTCTGGGTAGGTGGAGATGAGTTCGGTGGGGCAGGAGCAGGCGGAGACAATGGGTCGACCAGGGCATTCAGGTTTGTGGATTTTGGGAAGGAGATAGAAGCGGGCGGTGTGGGGTTGGGGAACAATGAGGTTGGAGGCGGTGGGTGGGCGGTCACCTGAGGTGATGAGGTTGTGGATGGTTTGGGAGATGATGGTTTGGTGCTCGGGGGTGGGGTCATGATCCGGGGGGCGGTAGGAGGAGGTGTTGGAGAGTTGGCGCCTGGCCTCAGCAATGTAGAGGTCAGTGCGCCATACTACGACTGAGCCTCCGTTTTCCGCGGATTTTATGGTGAGGTTGGGATTGGAGCGGAGGGCTGCATGTTCTGCGGTGGAGGGGTTGGAGTGTTTGAGAGGGGTAGAGAGGTTGAGGCGATTGATGTCTCGACGGCAGTTGGAGATGAAGAGGTCAAGGGAGGGTAGGAGGCCTTGGGGTGGTGTCCAGGAGGAGGGCTTGTGTTGGAGGCGGGAGAAGGGGTCAGTAGAGGGAGGGTTAGATTCGCGGTTGAAGAAGTAGCAGCTTTTCTTTCTGCTTGGCTCGCCATTGTCTGTCCCTTTAATTTGCCCAGCTGCTGTGTTCTCGCTCTCTCTCTCTCGCGCGCGCGCGCTCTCTCTGGGCTCCTATCCACCTCTCCTTTACTCCTTCCCTCACCCATACCTCATCCCCACTGAGCCTCACTGGAACACTGCAGCTGCTTATTCGGCCTGCCAAAATACAACAGTTCACACTTATCGGTTTTAAATTCCATCTGCTATTGGTCTGCCCAACTTACCAGCTGATCAATAGCAGTCTGTAACCTGAACCATCCTTCTTACTGTCAAGAATGCCACCAATGTTCATGTCATCTGCAAACTAAGCCTTCTACTTTTTCATCCAAGCCATTAATGTACATAAATAGCAAGGGTCCCAGCACTGATCTCCATGGTACACAACTGGTCACAGGCTTCCAATCACAAAAACAACCCTCCACCAACCACCATAGCCCCCTGTTTGTAAGCCAATTTTCGATCCATTTTGCCAACTTGCATTGGATCCCATAGACTTCTACCTCCTGGCCCAGACTTCTGTGGGACCTAGTCGAAGGCCTTACTGATGTCCATGTAAACCACATTAACTGCTCTCCCCTCCTCAAAATATATGTTCACCCTTTCAAAAAACTTGATTAACTAGACCGAAAGGTCTCCCTCCAACAAATCTGTGCTGACTATTCCTGATTAATCTTGTCCCTCAGGATTTTGCCAATAATTTCCCTACCACCGACTAACTGGTCTGTAATTACTTGGCTTATCCCTGCTGCCCTCCTTAAACAAAGGAAACACATTGACTATCTGGCACTTCACCTGTGGCCAGTGAAGTATTAAATATATCCAGGGTGCTTGCCTCCAATTGCAGCCTGGGATACATCTCATCAGGCCTTGGAGTTTTATGCACCTTTAATGGCCGTCAAAACATCTAATACCTGCTCCTTATTAATCTTAATGATCTTGTGAGCTGGGTTACAATTTCTATTCAGAATCTCCCTTCATGGGTTTCATTGTTAGCTTTAGTAAGAAGAAACTTAAATGAAATTACTCAAATCCTTTTAATAGTGACCTGTTGTCTTCCACTTTGACATTAGCAAACTGAGTAGACTGTTCCAATTGATCAGCAGTTCTCGAACAAAACGCTTTGTAGTTTTACATTGTAGCAGATCTATCTCAGTGCCAATGAGTTTCCCAACGATGACACTGAGAAATCATTCACATGTGAAATATGACTGCTAGAACGAAGACACTTTCTGGGGGCCTTCCTGTTTGTCTGTCCAGAGTTCCACACTAGTGTAATAAATACATCATGTAAAATTGACACAATGTATGAAGTATTCAATATAAATTTTGAATCTTGTGTATCAAGAGGACTAATTCACTGATCAGGTCTTTCAGGTTATTGCTATTGATAAATGAAAATCAAAAGATGTTTCCTTTGAAGCATTCACCTGTGATTAAGAGGCTAAATTCCAGTTTCAGATGGCCTATGATGTTGCAGATACTATGTCTCAACCATAATTTTCAAACTCTGAGTGAAAGGTTTCCATATGATGTCCAAATCAATCTTTGAGTGGTAAGATCATAACCCTTTCAGTCAATTAAACACCTTTGCTCCATGTGTCCCCCTTTCATGTCCCAATATAGGAGCTTGCTGCAGCCACATCAGTAACACTTCTGGTTTTCAGCTGGCAACAAGAAAAATGGTTTTCGAGTCTGGTTTTAGGTAGTTAAAACCTTTATAAAACTTGTGGGAATAACTAATAACGTTATAAAGCAAAGATCAACGCACCCCCCATAACTAAAGCCAAACACCCAGACAGTCTCGCCTCGCTCTATAATCTGTTAAAAGAAGTGTGAAAAGTGGTATAATCTGCCTCTCACTGTTATAGAGGAGTAGTTCAATGAAATGAACTCCTTTCACTTCCTGTAATAAACAAGTAACAATTTATTTATCCAACTGTAACAATGAACAAATTAACTGAACCATCAACAAATAAGACAATTCCCCCTTAATCCTAACTATTCCTGAATAAGACAAAATTCTAATAGTATGCTGTTCTAATAAATGCACGTCCCACTTATAAAAGCCAAAATAATAAAAAAAATTAAAACTTTTAGTCTCTTGAAATTACAGCTAGGATAAGTCGTCTGGAATGTTTTGTGCCTTCTCTGCTGATCTCCAGTCAGGAATGCCTTTTTCCATTGAATTCTTGTGCTAGGAATATTAGCTAAGAGTGCTGCTGTACCTTTTAGTTAGGTGATGGTTACTCTGAGAGCTCAGAATTCTGAGAGCCACTGATTTTTCTCTTTAGAGCTGATGGTTGTTAACTCTATCAGATGGCAGTTGCTCTCACACTGATTTTGAAATGTCCTTTTATACCATTGCTGATGTATCAGTTTATTACAGTAGAGTTGGTCCTGTGTTGTCAAAACCATCAGGTTTAAATTTAATTGGTTTTTAATTTCTAGGTGCCTGATTCAAATGAATTGGCTGATATTCAAATTGGTTGCCTTGCTAACAAAACAAAACTACCGCCTGGATTGTTAACCATATAGCCTTCGATACAAATGTTTCAATTTAATGAGCTCTCTGTGCAACTGCGACCCACAAGCTGCCCACAGACCTTTTTTTGAAACTCTAGGCACAGAAAAAAAGCGCATCATCTTTTAAATGGACCGTGCACTTTTTTTCTCTCCACGCGCCCCCACCTCCCATCATTTTACAAACACCAAATTCAATGTCCTGCTTTCCAATCCACACATACTCTACCCAACTTGGCCACAATAAAAATCATGGGAATAATTTATAAAAGTTATGCCCACCTCCAAAGCAAAAGTTGAGAATCCAGGGGAAAGTGTGCACACAATTTTGAAAAATGTATATAAAATCTTGAAAGACTAAAGTAAAAGTAAGAAGGCTCCACATGACAAGTTGAGACTAACAATAATGATCTTTCATGTCAAATTGTTGACATCTATTTTTATTCAGTGTAAATGCAATAAAAGAACTACTGTTTGAGAAACATTTTTCTTGGCGTTTGGAACACACAACATGAGTTGATATTTTCAAAGTTATTACACCATTAGAAATGCTTTTCTTTTGCGTCTGTCAGCAATCTCAATTAGCTTACTGTTGGCAGCATTTTCTCATAACGTATGTTGGATTATTTGGCAAGCATCATGTATTTCAGTATTTTTGGATACTTAAGAATTGAGTTAGCTTTCTTCATAGCTCTTTGTTGTTCTCAAATGTACACTTTGTCTACTTGTGTTTCACTAACGCTCTTTAGGGAAGATAACTGCCATTATTACCCTGTCTAGCCTACATGTGATTCCAGATTCACTGTAATGGTTGACTGTTAACTGTCTTCTTGGCAATTAAGGATGGGCAATAAATGAATAAAAATAAGCATGACATGCACTTTCATCATTACGGGATTAGTTATTTTTAAGTGCAGCACTTAATCACCTTCAACCAAAGTGAGTTAGACTGTCCCTTGGCTTGTCAAAGTAGTTAATAAAACCTCTTAACGTGATACGCACGAGTGATGCTACGAGAGATTGGTTCCTCATTTGCCTAAAGGTCTGTATTGTTATGCTTAAACTTTCTTTAAATTTCTATAAATGATAGAACTAAAACTTACATTTGATTCTGAACCATGTCCATCCTGTTGACTGTGTCCAGCCTCCATTCTATATTCCTCCTCCTGATGACCAGATGGATTTTGCCTGTTGGACAGAAGGCTATATTCTATTGCCAAGAGAAGGGTCCCGACCCAAAATGCTCCTCTGATGCTGCCTGGCCTGCTGTGTCCTTCCAGCTCCATACTGTATTATCTATAATGGCATGGTCATTTTAAGGTTGTACTGCCACAGATGTCTGATTTAAGTAATGCAGTTGACAATTTGAGTAGACCATTGATATTTTTGGAAATATATTGATAGATTTTCAATTTTCCTCTTTAAAAACTCAATCCTGTATTCTCTGTTAGAATCATAGAATCCCGACAGTGTGGAAGCAGGTCATTTGGCCCATTGAGTCCACACTGACTCTGTTAACAGCATTCCACCAAGGACCCCCACCCCAAAAAAAAACTATCCTGGAAGCCCTGCATTTCCCATCTCTAATCCACCTGGCCAGTACATCCCTGATCATGATGTGCAAACTACCATGGCCACTCCACCTAGCCTGCACATCTTTGGACTGTGGGAGGAAACCAGAGCGCCTAGAGGAAACTCACGCAAACACAGGAAGAATGTGCAAACGCCACACAGACAGTTACCCGAGTGTAGAATCGAGCCTGGGTTCCTGGCTCTGTGAGCATTTATTGCCTATGCTGATGTTGTATGGCAATATGGTTCAGCTAGTAGCCCTCCTGTATATTGCTTAAGTGGCTATCAAGATCACTCAATAGCAATCATGAGCATTTCTGGGTCTCATGTCTAGAAACATTGTGATGAATTGGAATGCAGCCTGATCTTGTTTTATTTCTGGCCATTGCTGCTTCATTTATTTGTTCTATTTGCAAATTGGATGCATAATTTTTGACAATACAACATGGCTGCACATTGACATATTTCATTGGCTGTAAAATGCATCCTGAGGTTGCAGGGGCACTGTGCAAATAAAGTTTGTTCTTTTTTGGCTGAAGTTGAGATTTGTTAATAAAATAAAAATCATGCAGTATGTTTTTCTTTGGTCTCTTGGGAGGAACTTAGTGTATGCTATATTCTTCAAAGTTACTAAGTTACAGCCATAATCTTTGTGGCCTCCAACATAATGGTCATCCCTAAAGTATATCACTGGAGCATTCAAAAACGAAATTTGACACTGAACCACATAAAGAAATAAGGTCAGTTGACCAATGACCTGGTCAAAGAACTGAATTTTGAGGAGCTCCGTAAACAGTGAGGTGAAGAGATGTAAGAAGGGAATTCTAATTGATCTAAGGGAACTGACTGTGTGGCCACTAATGGTGGAGTGATTCAACTCTCACTGTGCTAAGACTATAATTAGGGGAGTGCACATGTATCAGAGGATTCGTTGATTGGAGGAGATTTTAGAAGAGGGAGAAGCAAGATCTTTGAAGGATGCAAGGCAAGGATGAGATATTTAAATTCAAGATGTTGTTTGACTAGAAGACCAGTGAGCAATTTAACAGCAGGGATGTTGATGTGGCTGGTGATGATAGAGCTAGGAATAATAGTACATATCCAATTCCATTCATATTCAGTGTATTTTCATGAATTCAGTGTATACAGGTATATACAAATGTTTTAATTATAACACAAATACAATTTTTAAAAAAAAATCTGATTTGCCAAAAGCTAAACTTTGGACTCCTTGTTATAATTTGCATTTGTGTTGTTGAATCTATGCTAGATGTTGTACAATTTGTCATCTTAGTTTTTTCCATATGAAGATTGATATTCTATTAATGAGTCTTTTCTGCAGCTTCTTTAACGAATATTGCGGCAGATTTTTCACTGGCCAGATAGTTGCTATTCCAGTTTAGATTGGAATTTACACATGGGAGCCCCATGGAATCCCACCCGTTGCACACTCTGGAAAATTGCCTGGGAAATTTAATTCTCGATTGGGCAATTCCTGTATGCCTCGAACCCTCTGAAAGTCTTTGTTAAAATTGGAGACTTTAGATAAAATTAAGTAAAATAGTTATTCAGGAAATGTCAAACTACTAAGTGCATAATCTAACTCCTGAGTAACTATTAAGCAAACTCCCTTGTTGGCTCACTTACAATCCCAAGATGATGACACCACACCTCCAGGCCCCCTGCTACAAATATTGAGCAATAGACAAAACAGATCTAAGATAAAAAGCTGTGTACAACAGACTAATGCTGGATGAGGTTTGTCAGTGAGCCAGGATATTTATTAGTTTGTTGAGATGTGTATGCATTGGGAAACATTGGGTGATTGACAGCTTTTTTTCTTGGATCTATTTTGTCAATTGCTCATGTTAACTTATACAAGAGACAAAGGTACCAAGTGCATATAGTTTCTGCTATTGATTCCTTAAAGTTCTGGTAGGTTGCTACTTTTATGGGGTATATTAACTGTAGAGTTGTAAAGAACATACCCCACTTAGAGATCCAGTGAACCTCATAATGTGTATATTGGGTGAATGGATATAGAAGCGTGATACAATGTACAAGTGCAATTGGTGGGTAGAGGGGAATGTGTTGGTATAGAGGGAGTGCTGAGGCATGTTGGAAGCATGGATGGGCATGTAGTATGGGATAGAATTGGTAAGGACTATCAGGTCTTGCATTGAATTAAGCCATCTTTAGACTCAGCCCATGTGGCTACCTCCTACTGTTTCCAGGAAAAGTGGGCCTGACTCAATCACTCACCCATTTCCCCTCCCAGTTGAAAACCCCACTTTTTTGGATCCCTCTTCTAAGGCAGCTGTGCTACTTTGGAAAATTTCCCAACTTCCATTGCCAATCTCTAACAGGTAAATCCATTCCAATGTCTCCGCAAAACATACATTTTACCTTTCCTATTCCTGGTGCTTTAGTTGTATACCGAAAAAAATGGCTGCAGTCACCATCTTATCACTCAGGTGTATCTTTTAGGTATCCTTTTTATAACTAAATTATCATCAATGAGCATTGGAACTAAAACTAATGCTCAACTGGAGGCACGTAGATAACATGAAGTAGTAGGAAATTGAATAACAAGTTGTTTTTGATTCCTAATCATATGTCAAGTTGTATGTGAAATCATCTTTGGTCCTGGAACATCTGGCTGAACCACAATGGAAAGCTTTGTCTTGCTACATGCTACATATTGACAATGAAGTAGTCTTTAGTATTTTTGGGTCTAAACTATACATTTAAATGCAACTTCCTTGTTTACATGAGCCAGTTATAGAATTTAATGCCTGATACAATCATCATCATACAGCATGAAAATAGACCCTTTGGTCCAACTCATCTGACCTGACCAGACATCCCAATCTGACCAAGTCCCATTTGCCAGCAGTTGGCCTATAACCCCTTGAACTTTCTTTATCCATGTACCCATTCAGATGCCTTTTAAGTTGGTAATTGTACTCTTTCTCTACCAACTCATTCCATAAAGCACCACCCCTGAGTTAAAAAGCTACCCGTTAGGTCCTTTTTAAATCTTGCCTGTCTCACCTTAAACCCATGCATTCTAGCTTTGGACTCCTACCCACGGGGCAAGAAACCTTGGCTATTCAGTATGAACCTCTACAAGATCACCCATTCAGCTTCTGACACTCCAGGGGAAAATAGCTGCAGCCTGTTCATGCTCTCTCTCTAGCTCAAGCCTTTCAGTCCCGACAATGTCCTTGTAAATCTTTTCTGCACCCTCTATATTTTAAGAACATCCTTATCGAAGAGCGACTGGAATTGTACGCTGTATTCTAAAAGTGTCCTCACCAATGTTCCATGCAGCCGCAATATGACACCTGAACTGCTATACTTAATGTTCTGATCAATGAAGGCAAGTGTGCCAAATGTTGCCTTCAGCATCCTGTCCCACTGTGACTCCATTTTTAAGGAACAATACTCCTGCATATCTAGGTCTCTTTATTTGGTGCCATTCCCCAGGGTCTTAACGTTAAATGTGTAAGTCTTGTTCTTGTTTGCCTTATCAAAAGGCAACACGTACCATTTATCTAGATTAAACTCCATCTGCCATTCCTCAGCCCATTTGACCTGTCAGATGAAGGTCCAGTTGCACTCTGAAGTAACCTTCTTTCACTGTTCGCTACACTATCTATTTTGATACCATCTGCAAACAGCAGACCTAACACTGATCCTTGTGGCACACCATTGTCACAGGCCTTCTGTCGAAGAAGCAACCCTCTGCCACCACGCTCTGTCTCCTACCTTCTAGGCAATTTTGTATCCAATTGACTAGCTCCCTTCCCCCCCACCCCCCACCTCCCCAAACTCCTGATCCCATGTGATATCCCGTTACTAACCAGTCTACAAGTGGAATCTTGTCAAATGCTTTGCTGAAGTCCATATAGACAACATTTACCACTCTGCTTTCATCAATCTTCTTTGTCACCTCTACAAAAAAAAACTCACTCAAATTAGTGAGACATGATTTCCCATGCACAAAGCCATGTTGACTATCTCTAATCAGCCCTTGGCTTTCCAAATGCATGTAAATCCTATCCTTCAGAATCCCCTCCAATAACTTACCCACCACTGACGTAAGGCTCACCAGTCTGTAGTTCCCTGGCTTTTCCTTACAGCTTTTCTTAAATAATTGCACCACATTATCCAACTTCCAGTTGACCCCTCTTCTGACACCTCATTGTTGGGTGTTGATGCAAGTACCTCAGCAAGGGGCCAAGCAGTCTCTTCCTTAACTTCCCACAAACTTGTAGCAAACACTTCTTCCGGAATATGAACTATTTTTCAAGACATTGCTATCTATTTCCCTATGTTCTATAGCTTCCATGTTCTCCACAGCATATACTGATGTGAAATATTTGATTAGTATCTCACCCATCTGTGATTCCACGCATAGATGCCCATGTTGATATTTAAAGGCTCCTATTACCTTCCTAGTTACTCTTTTTTGCTTTTAATGTATTTACAGAATCTTTTTGGATTGTCCTAACTCTATTTGCCAGAGCTATTTCATGTCCCCTTTGGCCCTCCTGATTTCCCTCTTAAGTATATTCCTACTGCCCTTGTAGTCCTCTAGGGAGTCAATTGATCCCTGCCATCTATACCTGACACATGTCTCCTATTTCTTACCAGAGCCTCAATTTGTCTAGTGATCCAGCATTCCCTACACCTACCAGCCTTGCCCTTCACACTAGCAAGAACACATGATCTCTGAACTCTTGTTATGTCATTTTTAAAGGCTCTCTTCCCAACCATCATTTTTGACCTGTGAATAGCCTCTACCAATCAACTTTTGAAAATTCCTGTCTAATACCATCAAAATTGGCCTTACTCCAATTTGGAGCTTGAACTGTTTGATCAGTTCTGTCCTTTTCCATGACTATTTTAAAACTAATAGAATTATGATCTCTTGTCCCAGAGTGCTCCCCTACTGATGCCTCAGTCACTTGCCCTGTTTTACTTCTCAATAGAAAGTCAAGAATTGCTCCTTTTCTGGTAGGTATCTATTGTAAGAATTCAACAGAAACAGTTTAGCTATCAAACTTTCAGAATTTTCTATTTTTGGTATTATTCAAAGTGTCTTTTTCTTAGCGAAACTGGGAAAACAGTTGAATGCAAACTTAAAAATGACATGTTTAATATTTAATTCTTGAAGACCTGTGTAATGGTACAGTTAGTACCACTACAGATTTTGAAAGGGTTGGATAATTTATGGATGGTAATAGATATGTGAAGCTGATCGTAAGACAGCAATCAAGTCTTTATTAACTTGAGAATAAGCCATCAGCCTTTTATAATTGAAATTTCAAATCCTAGGTTAGATGAAAAACTTGAGAGTAAATCATTTCAGTGCTTTTTTTGTTTTTTGCAACTTTAACCTAGAATTTAATTTGAATTTTTATTAAAGGCTATATTTTGCCCGAGGGAGGTTGCTACGCTTAAGTTACAACTCTTCTCTTCTCTTTCCCACTACCACCACCGCCTCCCTCCCCCCACCCCACCCAGTTCATTGGGGCAATGCCAGTGTAATTCACTGGGATAATCTGCAATTGTTTGCACTGACATTCTCAACTTGGTTTGCACTTATATAGGTTGAAAAATTGTAGCTACGGTAATTCTGCAAGTGAAGTACATTTATCTGAGCACTTTATTTGCACAACATGAGTAATTTGCAATAAATCAGATTTTTCAATTTAGTTCAACAATATTAAATGTTCAGCATGTTTTTTGGAATCTTGACTGAAGGTAATAGCATTGTCACTTATTGAAAATGGGACAAAAATTAATTTCTGGTTAATTGATATTAACTTTATTTCAGCACGAGCAAGAAGGATCTTTGAACATCCACTTTCCAGCACCAGAGGGTGCAATCTGGGACAGCTCTCCAGAGTCTAGTGTTCGTGTCTGCTTCCCTGACAACCAAGTAGTGAGCATGGCTATTAAATCAGACCATACGGTGGGAGATATACTGCTCATGGCATGCAAGGTATTTTTTATTAAATTGAGAGAAAATAATTTTAAGAAAAAGCTAGGATTATAAAATCTGGTTTTTAAAACCATGGCTGGATAGGTAAGTGTATCATGCTGGGTCAAGTGGAGATGGGATAGTGTAGCCAGCTCTGGCTGGAACACGGGTGCTTAGTTATAAAGTCACAGAGCTGTACAGCATGGAAACAGACGCTTCGGCCCAACTTGTCCATGCTGACTAGATATCCTCAATTAGTCAAGTTCCATTTGTCAGCATTTGGCCTGTATCCCTCTAAATTCTTCCTTTCATATGCTCATCCATAAGCCTTTTAAATGTTGTAATTGTGCCAACCTCCACCATTTCCTCTGGCAGCTTGTTCCATACACACACCACCTTCTGTTTGTGGGGGTGAAATGTTGCTCCTTATATCACTTTTTTTAAAAAATCTTTTCCCTCTCACCTTAAACCTATGCCTGCTACTTTTGGGGTCCCCTATCCTGGGGAAAAGTCCTTGATTGTCTACCCTATCCATGCCTCTCATGATTTTATAATATAAGGTCACCCCTCAGCATCTGACGCTCCAGGGAAAATAGCCCAGCCTATTCAGACTCTCTGTAGCTCAAACCCTCCAACCCTGGTATCATCCTCGTGAATCTTTTCTGAACCCTTTCAAGTTTCACAACAACTTTCCTATAGCAGGGAGACCAGAACTGAACACAGTATTCCAAAAGTGGCCTAACCAATGTCCTGTACAACGTAACATGACCCCCCAACTCCTATACTCAGTGCATTGACCAATAAAGGCTAGTATGCCAAATGCTGCATTCACTACCCAGTCTACCTATGACTCCACTTTCAAGGAATTATGCTCTGCACTCCAAGGTCTTTGTTGGGCAACTCTCCTCAGGACCCTACTATTAAGCGTATAAGTCCTGCCCAAAGGTAACAAGAAGTAGAGCCAGATGAACACAGCAGGCCAAGCAGCATCAGGGGAGCAGGAAAGCTGATGTTTTGGGTCTGGACCCTTCCAAAACGTCAGCTTTCCTGCTCCTCTGATGCTGCTTGGCCTGCTGTGTTCATCCAGCTCTACACCTTGTTGTCTCAGATTCTCCAGCATCTGCAGTTCCTACTATCTCTAAGTCCTGCCCTGATTTCCTTACCAAAATGTACCACCTCCATATTTATCCAGATTAATCTCCATCTGCCACTCCTCAGCCCATTGGCTCCTCTGAGGTAACCACCTATGCTGAGCGCGACAAAGCCATGTTGATTATCCCTAATAAGTCCTTTGCTTTCCAAATGCATGTAAATCCTGTCCTTCAGAATCCTCTCCAACATCTTGCCCACCACTGATGTCAGGCTCACCAGCCTTAATATTCCTGGTTTTTCCTTACCACCTCTTCTTAAATAATAGCATTATGTTAGCCAAGCTCTAGTGTTCCAGTCACCCATGGCTATCGTTGATACAAATATCTCAGCAAGGGGCCCAGCAGTTACTTCCCTAGGTTCCCTCAAAGTTCTAAGGTTCACATGATCCAGTTCCAGGGATTTATCTGCCTTTGTGTTTTAAGATGTCTAGCACTGCCTCCTCTGTAATAGGGACACTTTTCAACTTATCACTGTTTATTTCCCCAAGTTGTCTAGCTGCCATATCCTTCTCTACAGTAAATACTGATGCAAAATACTTGTTGGTATATCACCCATCTCCTGCAGTTCCACACATAGGCTCTCTTGCTGATTTTTTTTTTTAAGGGGCTCTATTCTCTCCCTGGTTACTCTTTTGTCCTTAACGTATTTGTAGAAACCCTATGGGTTTTCCTTAACCCTATCTCCCAAGGCTATCTCATGTTCCATTTTTGCCCTCCTGATTTCCTGCCCTTTTTCTCTTCTAGGGGTTCACTCGATCCCTGCTGTCTATGCCTGACATGTTCTTCCTTCTTCTTCTTGACCAGAACCCCTCTTTCTCTGGTCATCCAGCATTCCCTACACCTCCCAGCATTGCCCTTCACCCTAACAGGATAATACTGTCTCTGGACTCTCGTTATGTCAATTTTGAAGGCTTCCCACTTTCCAGCTGTCCCTTTACATGTGACTATCTGCTGTCAATCAACTTTTGAAAGTTCTTGCCTAATACTGTCAATTTAAACTTTAACTTTTAAATCCAGTCTATCCTCTTTCATCGCTATTTCAAATCTAACAGAATTACAGTCGATGGCCCCAAAGTGTTCCCCCATTGAAACTTCAGTCACTTGCCCTGCCTTATTTCCCAAGCTAAGGTCACGTTTTGCTCCTTCTCTGGTAGGTATGTCCACATAATGAATAAGAAAATTTTCATGTACACACTTAACAGGTTCCTCTCCATCTGATCCCTTAACACTATGGCAGTCCCATTGTACGTTAAGAAAGTTAAAATCCATTACCATTACC
Organism: Ginglymostoma cirratum; assembly: GCA_024137785.1. NCBI lineage: Eukaryota > Metazoa > Chordata > Chondrichthyes > Orectolobiformes > Ginglymostomatidae > Ginglymostoma > Ginglymostoma cirratum. The sequence goes on from JAHRHZ010000018.1 coordinate 56,159,956, forward strand.
ACCCTGTTTTTTCAATCAGATAACAAAGATCTCCTTAATAAATGTGCTTCTCAATTTCCTGCTGACTTTTGGGGAATCTATAGTACAATCCCAATAAGGTGATCATCCCTTTTTTTCTCTGGTCCACTCAAATAACTTCACTGGATGTGCTCACTGGAATATCCTCCTTTTATAAGTAGCCCTAATGTAATCCCTAATCAAAAATGCCTCTCCCCCACCCCCATTCTTATGGCATCTATACCCTGGAATGTATAGCTGCCAGTCCTGTCCACTCCTGAGCCACATCTGTAATACCTATGTTATCCTGGTCCCATGTTTCCAACCATACCCTGAGTTCATCTCCCTTGCCTGTCAGGCCTCTTGCATTGGAACAAATGCTGTTTACTTATTTCCTGGATAACTATTGAGGTAAGTAGTGCAGATCTGCTCAAAGTTCCCAACTCTAACTCGGAGTTGAAGCTATTTACACAATGTCCTAAAGAGCAAAGAAATTGCATATCAGAGGTGTATGTGTCTGGGGCAACTCCCATATAGTTTTAAAAATATATACTTCTTGTTTCTTTTATTGGTGCACATAATTAGTTTCCTGGCAAATTTAAAGGACCCTTAAACTTCCAAAAATTTTCTTATTAGTGTCCTTTCACCCTTTTTTAAAAAAACCTCTTAACTTTGGGGAAAACTCAAAGTCTACAAAGCAACACAATTTGTGATTATTGTCAAAGATTTGGGAGCATGTGCTTAATTTGGAACCTGACTGTATTGTAATATTTTCTCTAAACACATTGTTTTCAGTGATTTTCTGTTTATACTGGACATAATTTGTGTTTTGATGTCAGTGTAATTATTGATGCACTGATATGAACTCTTGGCTGTGTCCCCCTGTGTCTCGCTCTCGGAAGGGGCATTTTTTTTGCATCACACTTGCTTTGTATGCACATCACTTTCAATCTATGCCCTCTTATTCTTCCTATCATGAGCTGCAATAACTTCGATCAATACTAACTAGCTCACTCATGATTTTGAAAATCCCTGTCAAATTTTCTCTTATCCTTCCTCTCTCCAAGGAGAACAGTTGCAACATCTTCAATATATCCTCAACTGAACCTTTCTGGTGCCCTTCTTGTAAATCTCTTCTGCACTCTCTCCAATGCATTCATTTCTTGCCTATCATGTGGCAGCCACAGTTGAACATTATATCACAACTGAGATCTAGCAAGTTTCTTATGCAAGTTCAACATCATATCTCTTACTCTTGTATTCTGTGTAGCTATTAATGAAGCTGATGACACTGTATGCATTATTAACGGCTCTCTCCACCTGTCCTGTCACCTTCAGTGATCTGTGCATATATACACCCAGGTGCCCCTGCTCTTGAACCCCTTTTAGAATTGAAACTCTGAATTACAATATAACGTTCTTCCATCCAAAGTCTATCACTTTCTATTTGTCTCTCACATGTCCGCCCATTCTGCCATCATCTCAATGTCCTTCTGGAGTGCCACACTGTTCTCCTCACAATTTACAATTTGTAAGCTTTGCATAATCTGCACAATTTGAAATTGTCCCGTCCACACCAGGATCCAGATCATTAAACCAGGAAAAGCAAGATCCCCAAATACTGATTTTTTTTTTCTTCTTCTTTTTTTTCCCTCCTGCCCCCCCCCCCCAAGAAACGCTGTAAGACATGAAGAAACTGGAACAGTAGACCAGTCAAGCCAGCTCTTCCATTTAATAGGATCATAACTGATCCAACATTCTTCTTACCCACTTTCCTGCTCTTCCCCTTAACCCTTGATTTCCCCCTACCGATCAAAAGTCTATCTATTTCATCCTTAACTATATGCAATTACTCTGTCCCATAGCTCTGTGATTCCAAAGACACACAACTGAGGGAAGAAATTCCTCTCCATCTCAGTCTTAAATTGGTGACCCTTGATTTTGAGACTGTCTTATGGCCCTAGACCCTCCATGAGGGGCAACATCCTCTCAGCATTTACCCTGTCAAGCCCCTTTAAAATCCTATGTGTTTCAATGAGATCATCTCTCATTCTTGTAAACTCCACTTAGTAGAGTCCTGATGTAATAAGCCTTTGCTCTTAAGACAGTCTCTCCAAACCAAGGATCATCCTTATGAACTTCTCTGAACTGTCTCCAATGAAATGATACTTCCCCTTAAATAAGGGGACCATAACTTAAACAACATCGTGGGCCGAAGGGCCTGTACTGTGCTGTACAGTTCTATGTTCTATAACTGCTTACAGTACTCCAGATATGGTCTCACCAGCAACTTGAACAATTGCAGTAAGAATTCCGTACACTTTATACACCAATCCCCTTGAAATAAGGCAAACATTCCATTTGCCTTCCAAACTACCTCTTGCACCTGTGTGCTAACTTTCTGTGCTTCGTGCAGAAGTATCCTCAAGTCCTTCTATTGCAGCTTTCTGCAGTGTTTCTCCATTTAAATAATATTCTGTTCTTTTATTTTCCTTTCCAAAATGAGCAACTTTGCATTTTCCCGTATTATACTTCATTTTCCAACTTCTTGCCATCTCACTGAACCTATCAATGTCTCTCAAACCCATTTGTATTCCTCTCATTGCCTGCTTTTCTGCCTATTTTAGTCATCTGCAAATTTAGCCTCAGGACAATCACTTACTTTCTCTAAGTCATTAATACATACAGTAAACAGTTGCTTTTCCAGCACTGATCCCTATGGCACCCAGTTGTCACAGGTCACCAAAACCTACAAAAGAACCCTTTATCCCCACTCGCTGTTTCCTGCCCATGAACCAATTCTCTTTCCCTGCCAATAAACTACCTCAACCACCGTGGACTCTTATGGCCTAACCCTTTGTGAGATATCTTGTTGAATGCTTTTGGAAGTCCAAATATGACACAGTTATTGGTTCTCCTCTATCCAATCCGGTTGAGACTTCCTCAAAAATTGCTAATATATAAGCAAGACACGAATGCCCTTTCATGAAGCCGTGCTGACTCTGCTTCCTTAGAATAGAATATGATTTTCCAAATACTCTGCTGTTACTTTAGTATTTAACACTAATCAATTTCCAACAACAGATGTTAGGCTAATTGAATTTTTGCCCCTCTTCATTTTTGAATAGGGGTGTCACATTGGTAGCTTTCCAATCCTCTTCCACTTCTCCAGAATCCAAGGATTTTGGGTGGTTGCAAACAATATATCCACTATCTTTGTAGCTACCTCTTTTATAATCCTAGGATGCATGCCATCAGGGCCAAGGGACGTATCTGTGTTTTGCCCTGTTAGTTTGTCTACAAGATTTCTTTGGTGATGGTACTTAATCCCTCCCCTGTATTCTTCAGTAATAATGGAATGATCAAAGTATCTTCCATAAAGATACTTATACAAAATATCTGTTTAACTCCTCTACCATTTCTTTGTTCCCCAAAACCGTCTCCTAAAATTCATTTTCTAAGGGGCCTATGTTCATTTGACCTCTCCCTCCCTTTTTATATATTTCAAAGCTGACAAAAGTTTGCCCTCGTAGTTTATTTTCTCTGACAACATTATGTTTTTAGTCCACTTTTGCTGGGTTCTGAATTTATCCCATGGGAGGTTCATTATAAACCTTTCTATAAGCTGAGAAAAGAATCCATTCACCACTGCACTCTATTACCAACACTCAGCCAATTTTGTATCCATGTTGCTATGGTCCCTCTTCTACCAAGACACACAATGTTCCTCATAAGTCTGTTGTGTGGTGTTATATCAAATGCCTTCTGGAAATCAATATCTACCCAAAAGCATTACTATCACTTTGAGTCTTTCTGTTACCTCTTCAAAAAACCTCCAAGTTAGTTAAAGAGTTTCCAGTTTAGAAATCCATGTTGACTCTTTGTTATCAACCCCCTTTTTTCCACATAGCTACTAATTGTATCCTGAACAATTATTTCTAGAAGCTTTCCCACTTCTGAAGTTAAACTGCTCCTTGGGTAGAACAACCTGGTTTTTCAAATGTGGCCCATCACCATTATTCCGACACCGGGTACTCATCCTGTTCTGTTCCTGCCCTACTTCCACATAAAACATAATCTGCTGATTCCAAACCTCTTGCCTCAATCTGTGCAGCTGCTTGCATGGCTTTCTCATAAACTGTTAAACACGTTTTTTTTTTGCAAGTCTTACTTCCTTGCCAACAGTCACTATGTCTTCTAGCAATCTCTTCACCTTTCTTGCTATTAACTTTATGGAGTTAATCTGGTTGTGCTACTATTTGTTGCCTTGAGTCTCATTAGGATATTAACCAATGCATCAGCCTGCTCTCATTGCGCCAGCTAATGCCATTCAAGAGACACTCTTATATGTCCAATTCATTGGGAGCCATGGCTAGGCTCTGAATGCTAGGGGATGTGACTCTTGTTTTATTCCTAGCAACTTTGAAACTTCCTTATCATTCATTCTGTAAAATGAGTTGGCTGAACTGAATCTATCTGCAGTCATACACCCCCTCGACATTGTTTTCTATTGTAGGCATTGCTTACCTTATTGTTACAGTTATGTAAATCTTTTTCCTCTCATGGCCACGCTTTCATACAAACTGCTTCTTCCCTGTACTTGGTCACCATTTCTTCTGAACTTCACCAATTTCCATTTCCTCATCAGTAGCAAGGCACACTGGTACCAATGTCTAACATTTTGTTTTCGACTGTTTTATTTTGGCATTTGCTCACGTGCACAGTTGTAAATACATGGTATTAATGATAACTGTCCCTTTCTATCCTCTTTCTTTTGGCCTTCTCTGCCACTTTTTTTCCTTTCCTCAGGGTGTTTCCCCTCTAGGTTCCATTTATCTTTGTGTTTTGGTCTTTTTCTGGTGCTCCACTATGAACCTCATGGAACCCTGCAGCCCTCAATCAGAGATCATAACATCCTTTATAAAAGCAAAGTATTGCAGATGTTGGAAATCTGGAACAAACGCAGTAATTGTTGGCGAAAGCTAGTAGGCCTGACAACATCTGTGGAGAGAGAAAAATCAAGTTTGAACTCGAAAATAACTTGGCTCCTCTCTTCACAGATATTGCCAGACCTTCTGAGTTTTTTCAGCATTTTCTGTTTGTTTCACAACCCCCTCTATTATCTCCTCCTTTCCTGAAAACATCTTTAGTTCTTTCTTTCAGACACACGCCCTCCCTATGTAGTCTTAATTTCTTAACCTGCGGGTATTTGGCTGATCTGTTCTCTTCATGACTTCTAGGAGTCTAACCTGATGACTTTGGCTTCCTATAGCACCTCATATCTTGACTTCTCCTTTAGATCCTTCGAATTTCAAAACATTAGTTTGGTGAGGTGATATGTAAAACATGCTAGTCCTGGTGACGTGGTACAGGATCCTGTTGATGACTGACTCCTGTGTCATTGTGGTGTAACTTGGCTGACAAACCACCAGTGTACTAAAGTACAGGTTACCATCATTTATTCAAGGGAGAGCCAGCCTTCGGCTAAAGTAATGTACACATACCCTTGCTCAACTTTAAACTTGTTGACTTCCGATTGCATGTTCAACAGATGTCCAGGCATCTGTTTACTTAGCTCCTCTGGTACATGCATCAAGTATTGTTCTTATCCATCTAACATCTTCCATTTCTTAATGATTATGCAGTCTAAGCTGCCTCCTTGTTTTTTTTTTAAATCACCAACTCCCTAGCAGGGCCCTTTGTCTTAGTCTCTGTCAATCCTATGTAAAGGACATCTGCTAATCACTTTGTTCTGTCTCTTACTTCCTAATCAATTATCAATCAAGGTCATAAGGCTACCTTCAGTTATTATCATATGACAATGACTCTAATAGGAATATTATTCAGTAATTTTGTGTTTCGTCCAGTTTCAAGTTGTCTAGTATGCATTTCTTTTGAAGAATGAGTCTTCTATAAATGATTAATATCCATATTCCCCAATAAAAATGCCATAAGTTTGCGTGTACATGTTTTAACATATGGAAATCAGCCTAGTATGTTGCTATTGTACTTTCCAGGGAAAGACAAGATTTCTACAGCCAGGTAATAGTTGATTTGCTGTTTCTTTTCTTTCATTCTTTCGTGTACTTCATGATTCCTTTCTTCTGTGATCTCTACTGTCTACTACTTCTGAGTTGATTATTTCATTCTCTCATTTCAGTTCTCCTGGTAAGTGTTTGAAGAGTGTGAATGTGTTTGTGAGATCCCAATGCTTTACTGCCTGCATAAATGAGAATGCCTGGTAAATTCCCTTTTGTAAAATGGTCAGTGTTACAATGGAGATTTGAAACATTGTGTTGTATAATTTTTTTCACTGAGCAAATTAGCTGAGAAAAAAATCAAATTGCATCAATTTTAAATTTATTACTGATTATATGTAATATGAATGTTTGCTTTATTTTATAAAGATAAAAGTAAACACCATCTCCACTACCAGTGATCTCTCTGCCTATCCATGGTTATGATTTGCAATAAGTTTGGAAGGAGAAAATTGTTTCTTCAATTGCTTTGCTGATGTTGCCAAGCAGGAACAGGTGGTCAGTTTCTTCAGCTCTGCCTTCGTAAGGTGCAGAGGGAACCCAGTTAAATTGCTTTTCATTGTGCATGATTATTAGTGGTGAATTACAGTGATGCTGTAAATGGAATTTGAGTTCTTTCATTAGCAAAAATGAGTTTGTAGTCAACTTACCATTGTATCCCTGAATATTGCTGGAGAAAAGATATGCTGTTGAAACTTTTCTGATCAGTGAAAGATGAATAGCCACACATACTGAACAATGACGGAATCACATCCAAAATGAGATGACATATCTTGAGTTTTTAAGAGCATGCTGAAGATGGTTAGTACTGTACCTATTACAAACAGCCAAAAGGATATGCTGTTCTTTACAATTTACCATTATTTGGATGTAAAGTTTACATACTCTAACAATCCCCAGAATGTAAAGAATTACAGCAACAACCAAATTAAGGTTATCCCATCAGGTTTACAAAGTAACTCACTTATACTTGCTAGAAGTTACATATGTTCATGTGTACAGATGTGTTTACCACAAACAAAAGGAACTTGTCCAAACATTGTGCTTTTTTTTTTGAAATAAAGAAAACTGCTGGGGGCAGTCACTTCATGGTATAGCATCATATTGACCAGAAAGAGTTAACTTGTCAATCTGTCATCACCCGTTTACTCTTGTGGTGGAAGTTGTTGGTCTTGGGTTCTTTTGCATCTGTCTTGAAGAGTGCAAGATGAAATCCTTCAACAACGTGTCCCTTTCTTTTCCCCAACAATACTTGAATCCTGTACTACCATACAACTGTTGTATTCTTCTTAAATATCGATGACTGCGTATGTTTCCTTAGAAAGGATAGCAAAGTGTTTTGACTGCATTACTGTATTCATTATCACTTCCCACTTGTTGGCAAACTTCATAATTGGTAATTGCTAAGAACAGATTCTCTTTCTCCTTTGGAGATTTTAGAAAAGGCTTGGATTTATGTTGTGTTCTTCATGACCTAAACACCCCAAAGTGCTTGCTAGCCAAGAAAATATTACTTCAGAATGTTGTTGCCTTTGTAAAGTAGCAAACGTGGCAGTTAATTTATGTACAGGATGCCAAATAACCAGGTGTGCTGGGGTGTGTTAAAGGATGTTGATTTGATTTCCAGTATTAGATAATACTGAATTCTTCTGATTTGCTCATTCTACCAGCAAGTACAAATTGATCGCCTGCCATATTAGTGTGGAATTATGTGGTGAAAGAAAAAAAGTTTTATGTCAGATCATTTTAAGTACCAACATTACAAATCTATGGTACTTGGAATAATTATCTAATATTTCTGTCCAATGCAGATAAGACAGCTGGATCCAGTTCATCACTGTGTTCGCCTTAGAAAAATGGAGCACAGTAATGTGGAATATTATGTTCCTAACAGTTTGGACTATATACAGGAACAGGTAATGTTTGGCTCAATATTTTATATAAATGAAGGTCGTCTTCCTGATTTGGAAGTGATTATTCATGTTCCAATATTGTTTAATAGATATCAGCCATAAGGTTTTGGAAAGATTTGTAGCTCGGCCTGTGGGTGAGGTTGTTGACTTGCTTACCGAGCTGGCTTGTTTTCATTCAGACATTTCATCACCGTGCTAGGTAAGATCATCAGTGAGGCCTCTGGAGCAGCATTGTTCTACTCTGCTTGGAATTTATACTGTCTGGTCTGTTATGGGGAGTAGTATCAATATGATTTTGTTCTGTATGGGTTTGTATATGGGGTCCAATTCTCCATGTTTGTTGATTGTATTATGGGTGGAAAAACATGCCTGGAGAAATTCCCATGCGTATCTATGTTGGGCTTGTGCTACTATGGTTATGTTGCCCAGTTAAACTGATGGCCTTCATTGTCTGAGTGTACCGATATTAAGGAAAGTTTGTTGTGTCATTTTGCTGCTAGCTGATGTTCGTGTACTCTGATGGCTAGTTTCCTTCCTGTCTGTCCGATGTACTGTTTGTGGCAGTCGTTGCGTGGTATTTTGTAAACTACGTTGGTTCTGCATGTTGTGGGTATGGGGCCTTTAATCCTTGAGTGTTTGTCATAGAGTGGCTGTGGGCTTGTGGGCTGCCATGATTCCTACCGGTCGTAAGAGTCTCATTGTCAGTTCTGATATGTTCTTGATGTAGAGCAGTGTGGCCAGCGTGTTAGGGTGTACTCTGTTCTCTTGGTGCCTACTAAATAGGCAACTGCAGATGAAGTTGCAGGGATATCTGTTCGTAACAAAGATTTTGTATAGGTGTTGCTCCTCTTTCCTGCATAGTTCTGGCATGTTGTAGTGAGGGGTAGCCCATTTAGAGTATCCTAATATGGCTTTGTTTGTGGATGTTGGAGTGGTTGTTGAGGATCTGGTCAGTGTGGGTTGCTTTCCTGTATGCTGAGGTTTGGAACTCCCTGTTGGTCATATGTTCAACTCTGAAGTCAGAAATGGAAGCTAACTGCTGTTTTCTTCTTCTCTCATGAATTTAATCCTGGCAAATACATTATTGATAAGATGGTGGGTCTCTTCTAATTTGCTGCATTTAATAATGACAAATGTGTTGTCCATGTACCAGATCCACAGTTTAGGTTGAATGTGGGGGAGGGTAGTGTGTTCCAGTCTTTGCATGACTGCCTTTGCAATGAGTCCTGAGATGGGTGACCCCGTGGGTGTGCCATTGATCTGTTTGTATACTTGACCATTAAAGACAAAGTGTGGTGAGGCACAAGTCTAGTAGTTTTGAGTCTGTTGTCATTGCTGATGGAGCTGCTGGTCTGCATTCCTGCCTCCTGTAGTAATGTGGCCAGTATTTCTTTGGCTAGTGGGATGTCAATTGACTTAAATAATGCTGTGACTCCAAAGGATACCACAATCTCATCATCGCAGATTTTTATGTTCTTGAGAGTATTAAGAAATTCTTCGGTTGAGGAGATGGAATGGGGTGATCTGTCAACTAGGTGTTTCAGTCTCTGTTGTAGGTCCTTGGCCAGTTTGTGTGAAGGTATGCCCAGTAGGGAGACAATGGGTCCGAAGGGATGTCTAATTTGTATACTTTAGAGAGTCCATAGGAGCGGGGGGGGTATTTGTGCCGTCTGGTTTCGCCGTAACAGACCAGACATTACCAAGTAGAGTAGAACAACATCGTTTCACTGGAGGCCTCGCTGATGTTAGCTAGCACGGTGACAAAATGTCTGATCGAAAACAAACCAGCTCGGCAAGCAAGTCAACAACCTCCTATCAGCATTCCTTAGAATTCTCTATGCATAAACATCAGCCTCCAGCGTGGAGACTATTGTAGGCAGAATTAATAATCAGTTTAATCGAATCAATCAATACCATGTGGACAAGCACTTCGTAGAAGTAGTTATGAGTATTGATCCAAAAAGGTTTTAAAAAACTGTGTTAGCATGTCTTACCACATCATTGGTATTTGTCAAAGCATTTCATAAACAATTAATCTCTTACTTGGGCTAATGTGGTAGGGGAGGCAATGACATAGTGGTTATTTCACTAGACTAGAAATTGAGGACCATTAATACTTTGGAGATGTGGCTCAAATCACATGATGGCAGCAATTAAGTTCAATTGATACTTCTGGAATTGTAAAGTAGCCTCAAAAATGGTGACCATGACACTATCATTGTTTGTCATGAAAATCCATGTTTCACTAATGCCTTTTTGTGAAGAAAATCTGCTGTTCTGACCTGGCCTAGCCTCCAAACTCAGTGTTAGATTCTTAACCTTAAACTTAATTAGAGATGGGCAACAAATACTGGCCTTGCTGGTGATATCCACATCATATGAAAGAAGAAAAATGCCAATCAAATAGAAGCTCCTACAATCTGAAGAAATAAATAACTAGCTAACCTGTTGTAAACGGTATTGGTCAATGCTCTTGAGCAAGTAATGGTGCCTCTGTTTCATATGTCACCCTAAAAGGTCATGTCCAATATTATCTTGAAATGTGGATTATGTGACCAAATCCTGGGGTATAGTTTGAACCCAAAATCTTCTGAATAAGCTCAGAAGAAACCATTTTCTTCAGATGTGAGGAGGATAGTAGTAACATTTGAATTGCTCATCAGCAAATTGTTAACTTGTGATGCACTAAACATAAACTAATTGGTGCATAAACTTCTAGTTAAGGCTACATAGTATTATAATTTATACTCACCAGGTTATTAAGGGAGTTGTCAATTATTAACCTTAATAACTATAATAATGTCATCAATTCTATTCTGCATGATTGTGATATGTTACTCCTCTTCATTTCCTTGACTTCAATGCATGCCTCTCTTACAAGGCAACCAGGCTACCTGCTTTCCCCACTAGTGTTTTCATTAAAAGGTCAGTTATTTTTCTGTTCAACTGTAGCCGGAGCAGCACCATGTTCTCTTCTTGCCTGGTTACCTTCCAGAAGGATCAATCCATCCTTCAATTCCTGCTCTCCTTCAACATACTGCCTCTTGATGTCATCCATTGTCACAGGATCGTTGAAAGCTCTCACCATGCACTTCGTGGATACTAAATTGTATGTAATTTCTGGCACATTTGTTAAAGTGTTGAACTTTAAGCCCTGTATCCTATTATCACCACTCTTGTCTTACCATATTGTCACCGAAATCCGTACAGTTACCTTTGGCACATCTGTACTTTGTTGAAAACTTTCCCTTAACACTCCATAAATTTCCAAATCATCCAAATGTTTGCTGCCTAGATCATGACCTGTCATAATCTTGCATGCCTATCACCCATCCATGTGCTCACCTTTGCTAAAGGCATCAAATTTAAGATGTTTCTGATTCAACATTGTTTCATGGGTCATTTCTAACTTGAATCTACAAGTTTCTGTGGTTCTATGTGCCCTCTAGCTCTGGTTACCCTTCCACTCCCCTTCAGTTCTCTTTTTGTGTCAGAGCCTCTGCCATTTTGACCTTCCCTTTCTCAACCCTGCCATCTCTCCACTTGTCGTAGTTTTGAAAGACAGAGAGACAAAATCTGGAAATTTGAACTTTTGATTGTTTGACAAAATTTTCCAGGCTTAACATCCATTCCTTTTATTTCTGCAAAATCTTGGGTGATATTCTACCTTAAAGGTTATAAATCATATAATATAAATTATGTAAGTGCTAGTCTTGTCTCACTGCCAGTACCTTCATTGGAATGAAGGTTGCATGCACTTAACATAACCACCTCATCACCAACTCACTGCTGCCAAAGGGACAAATTCAAGACAACATGGCAGCACCCACACTCCAAACACTGCCACCTCCTTGACTATGTCATCGTCAGAGTCAGGAGTCAGAAAGACATTGAAATCACATGCGCTATGCCATCTTAGATCATAGAATCCCTACAGTGTGGAAACAGCCCCTTTGAAACACGTCCACGCCGATTCTGAGCATCCCACCCAGACCCATTTCCTATAACGCACCTAATCTGCACATCCCTGAACACTACGGGATAATTTAGCATGGCCAATCCACCTAGCCTACACATCCTTGGACTGTGGGAGAGAACCGAAGCACTCAGAGAAAAAACATGCAGACACGGGGATAATGTGCAAACTCCAAACAGATAGTCGCCTAAGGGTGGAGTCAAACCCAGGTACTTGGCACTAAGGGGCAACAGTGCTCACCACTGAGCAGCTGTGTCACCCCATGCAGGAGCTGACGTCTGCTGGGCAGACCATAAAATCCCTACAGTGTGGAAGCAGGCCATTCAGCGCATTAAGCCCACACTGACCCACTGAAGACCATCCCACCCAGACCCACCCTGTCCCTGTAACCCTTCATTTCCCGCGGTCAATCCACCTGACCTATATGTTCCTGGACAGTATGGCCAATCCACCTAAGTTGCACATCTTTGGACTATGCAAGTAAACTGGAGTGCCTGGAGGAAACCCCACAGACACAGGGAGAACATGCAAACTCCACGCAGACAGTCTCCTGAGGTCTGAATCAAACCAGGGTCCCTGGTGCTGAGGCAGCAGTGCTAACCACTGAGCCACCGTGCCACATATCTCAATTCATCGCCAGATCCGAGCCAGATTCAACAGAAATGTAGTCCTGCCGCAGCGGAGACAGCAGAGCTGTGCCACAAAAAGCTCAACATTGAGGCACTTAAAGGCCCAGTAAAAAATAGCCTCATACAACTAACTCCTCTCCACAAACCTGGTGGCCCTCGGCGACACCACGTCACGGGATCTCAACAGCTTCTGGTGTGTCCTTAAGACTGCCATTGTCAATGCCTGCAAAAACTTGGTCGGCCACTCAACCAGGAAATGCCAAGACTGGTTTGATGAGAGTGATCAAGATATCCAAGAACTGTAAGGCAGAAGTGCTTGGCATTTGAGTGTAAAACAACAACTGCACTCGGAAGAGAAAAGGCAGGCCTGCAGGTGACTGAAGGCCGATGTCCAGCTACAAACCCATGACGTTAAGAACAGGTGGTGGGTGGAGAAAGCACTGGAGGCCCCAGTGAATGGCTGAATACCATAATATGCATGGTTTCTTCAGTACCGTCAAAACCACATAGAGACCAAACACCTAAGGCCCCAACCCACTGCTAGCCAAGGCTGGAATGACTCTTTTTCAAAGGTTAAGAAGCCATCGAACAATGCTGGGGGGAGCACTTCAGAGACCTTCTAAACCAGGGTTCTGTTGTCAATCCGAGATCCCCAAGAAGATACTCTACTCCCAGCTTTGAAACAGCAGGTGAGCCCCAGATGGACAGAGGAAGTGCTTCAGTGAGTTCCTCAAGGCCTCACTGGCGATGTGTGATGAAGGGTCTAGGCCCGAAACGTCAAGCTTTCCTGCTCCTATGATGCTGCTTGGCCTGCTGCGTTCATCCAGCCCCACACCTTGTTATCTCGGATTCTCCAGCATCTGCAGTACCTTTTATCTCTTGCCACATACATACTTTGGTTACAAACAGCAGATCAGAGGCTAGGAACACCAGGAATACTGAAGTCATTCATTCATTGGTAGTCCTTCATAGGTGAGGATGACTCTATTCCACTCTCAGGGCGCGTCCTGTACAAACTGATGTAGCTACCGCAGGCTCTATTACACTTGGGACAGAAAGGTGGTCGTGGGAAGGGGTCGCTGGCTGTTGGTGTGGCTGCATGCTCCTTTCACTGTTTTCATCTACCTTCTGCTTCTGCCCGAAAGCAAGTCTCGAGGTGCTCAACACCGTCCCAGATGCTCCACCTCCACTTAGGGTGGTCTTGGGCTAGTGATTCCCAGGTGTCTGTGGGAATGCCACACATTGCCAGTGAGGCCTTGAGGAACTCACTGAAGCACTTCCTCTGTCCATCTGGGGCTCACCTGCTGTTTCAAAGCTAGGAGTAGATTATCTGCTTGGGGATCTCGGATTGACAACAGAGCCCTGGTTTAGGAGGTCTCTGAAGTGCTCCCCCCAGCATTGTTCAATGGCTTCTTAACCTTTGAAAAAGAGTCATTCCAGCCTTGGCTAGCAGTGGGTTGGGGCCTTAGGTGTTTGGTCTCTATGTGGTTTTGACGGTACAGAAGAAACCATGCATATTATGGTATTCAGCCATTCACTGGGGCCTCCAGTGCTTTCTCCACCCACCACCTGTTCTTTACTAGGCCCAAAATATCAAGCTTTCCTGCTCCTATGATGCTGCTTGGCCTGCTGTGTTCATCCAGCCCCACACCTTGTTATCTCTATTTATGTGGCAAGTCCAGTTGAGTTGCTGGTCAATGGTAGCCACAGATTGTTGATAGTGGGGGAATTCAGTGATAGTAAAACATTGAATGCTAAGGAGCAATGGTTAGATTGCGTCTTGAAGATGGTCATTGCCTGGCATTTGTGAGATGTGACTGTTACTTGCTATTTGTCAGCCAAGAGTGGATATTGTCCAGGTTTTGCTGCGTTTAGGCATGGAGTGCTTCAGTATTTAAGGAGTCATGAATAGTGCTGAACATTGTGCAATCATTGGGAAAAAGATCCCACCCTGACCCTATGATGAAGGGAAGATCGTTGATGAAGTAGTTAAAATTGGTACAAAAACAGAAATTGCTGGAAATGCTCAGCAGGACTGGCGGCATCTGTGAAGGAGAAAACAGAGTTAACATTTCAGGTCCAGTGACCCTTCCTCAGAACTGGGTCACCGGACCCAAAATGTTAACTCTGATTTTTTCTTCGCGAATGCTGCCAGACCTGCTGAACTTTTCCAGCAACTTTGTTTTTGTTCCTGATTTACAGCATCTGCAGTTCTTTCAGTTTTTAAGCTGAAAATGGTTGAGGCTAAGGCAGTACCCTGAGGAGCTTCTGGAGCTGAGATGACTGACCTCCCAACACCTACAGACATCTTCCTTTGTGCCATCAGTGCATAACTATCAAACTAATATTCAACTATCAGTCAATATTACCCTCATTGCCATTGACTCCAGTTTTGCTAAAGCTCCTTGATGCCACACGAGGTCAAATGCGGTCTTGTTGTCACGGTCAGTCATTACCACTTCACTTTTGCTCTTTTGTCAATGTTTGAACCAAGGCTATAATAAAGTCAGGAGCTGAGTGGCCCTGGCAGAATGAAACTGGACATCACTGAGCAGGTGCTCTTTGATAGCACTGTTGATGAAACCTTCCATCGGTTTAATGATTGAGAGTAGACTGTTGAGGTGGTAAACGGCCAGGTTGGATTTGTTCTGCTATTTATGTACAAGATATACCTAGACCATTTTCCAAATGCTAGTGTAAATGCCAGTGTTGTAACTGTACTGGAACAACTTGGTACAAGTGCAGCAAGTTCTGGAGGACATCTCTCGGTAAAATTGCAAGAATGTTATCAAGGCCCATAGCCTTCATGTAGAGTGAATCAAAGACTGGCATCTGTGGGGACCTCTGGCAAAGTAAGAGTTGGATCATCCACTTGGCACTTCTGGATGAAGATTTTTGCAAATGCAAAAGCCCCATCTTTTGCATTGCTGTGTTGGCACCCCCATCACTGGGGATATTTGTGGAATCACCTCTCCCAGTGAGTTGTTCGATTATCATCCACCATTTATGACTGGATGTAGCAGGGCTGCCAAGCTTAAATCTGGTATGTTGGTTTTGTTGTCTGCCAGTTGCTGCATATGCTGTTGGCAAGTAGTCCTGTTTTCTTCACCAGGCTCACACCTTTTATTTTGGTATTGCCTGGGGTGGCTCTTGGCATGTCCTCCAGCACTCATCATTCAACCACATTTGGCAGCATCTATGAAGGAAAAAACAGACTTAATGTTTCGGGTCCGGTGACCCAGATCTGAGAAAAGGTCACTGGACCTGAAACATTAAGTCTGTTTTTTCCTTCATAGGTCCTGCCAGATCTGCTGAGCTTTTCCATCAACTTTGTTTAAGAGATAGTAGGAATTGCTGATGCTGGAGAATCTGAGATAACCAGGTGTAGAGCTGGATGAACACAGGCCGAGCAGGAAGGCTGACATTTCAGGTCTGGACCCTTCTTCAGAAGGATTTCTGAAGAAGAGTCCAGACCCGAAACGTCAGCCTTCCTGCTCGGCCTGTGTTCGTCCAGCTCTACACCTTGTTAACTTTGTTTTTGTTCCTGATTCACAGCATCTGCAGTTCTTTTGGTTTTTATTCAACGAGGTTTGATCCCCTGGCTTTGTGGTAATTATAGAGTGGGAGATATTCCAGGCCAGAAGGTTGCAGGTTATGCTGCAGTGTGATTCTGCTGCTGCTGATGGCTCACAGTACCCCGTGGATGCCCAGTCTTGAGTTGCTGCATCTATTTGAAGTCTGTCCCATTTGGCACAGTGGTAGTGCCACACAACATGGTCTAATGTAATGTCAGACTGGAGATGGAATCTCGTATCTACAAGGAGCCTGTAGTAGTCAGTCTTACTGATACTATCATGGGCAATTGCCTCTGCAGTCAGTAGACTAGCGAGGATGAGGTCCCTCTTGTTGGTTTCCTTACCATCTAGCGCAAACTGAAAGTTCAGCAGTTATCTCTTTTATCACGTGACCATCTTGATGAGTAGTGCTCTTACCTGGTGGTGAACATTGATGTCCCTACCAACAGTACATTCTGTGCCCTTGCTACCCTCAGTGCTTCCTCCAATTGTTGTTCAGCATGGAACAGCACTAATTTATCAGCTAAGGGAGGATAATCTACAGTAATCAGCAGGAGGTTTTCTTTCACATGAGATTTCACGGTAACTGGAGTGAATGCTAAGGACCTCCAGGGCAACTTCCTCTCATCTGTTTGCCACTGTGCTGCCACCTCTGCTGAGTCTGCCTTGCCAGTTGGACAGGATGGTGATGGTGGTTTCTGGGACTTTGTGAGGTTATGATTCCATGAGTATGACTATGCCAGGCTATAGCTTGATTAATCTGAGACAAATCTGTTCCAATTTTCACAGTAGCTCCCCAGCTGTTAGTAAGGGGGGCTTTGTCAAGTTATTGGGGCTATGTTTGCCCATTGTCATTTCCCGTGCCTGGGTTGATGGACAGCAGTTTCCTTCCCTAAAGGAGATTAAAACACAATCAATAGTCATTTTATCATTATTAGAATTTTAATTCCAGATTTTGAAAATTAAATTCAAATCCCACTGCCTGCTGTGGTGAGGTTTAAACCCAGTTCCTAGAGTGTTACTCAGTTCTCTGGCTACTAGCTCAGCAACAATACAACTAAGGCTGCACATCCTCCTAAATTAGGCTTGCAGTACATGTATGAGAGAACACAGATGTGACAGATGAGGTTAGTGTGCTACAGACGTGTGCAGAAATGTGATATTTTGGTGATGGTGAAAATGTGCAGTTTGCATTTGTCTTTACTGAGGGGGAAAAACACTGCTAAAACCATTGCAAAAAAAAAAAGCAGGTTAAAAATAAAACATGGATTAAAGTTATCTTTAAGGACCTTAACCAGGTTGGTTTTTCAGACAATTGCTAGTGGTTTCATGGTCGTTATAGTTTAGACTGTTTTAGTTTTTCATTGTATTCAGACTCCACAATCTGCCATGGTGAATTTGAATCCAGGTCCCCAGAATGTTCCGTCTAGCAATAATATCATTAGGCCATCATCCTCCCTGTGTTTGTAGATTGGGCATCCCCAACATCTTGCCAGAGATTTTAGCCTGTATCAATCTATTGCCTAAATTTCATGATTGATATCCTCTGTCTCTTTGGTGCAGTTATTTGACGAAATAGAAATCACCATGATGAGTATTTACCACTTACACCTTGAGAGGAGTGGACCTGAAACTGCTTTTGGTAAGTGGTTAAGATTATGACTGGTACTTTGTCAACTTTTCTTACAATTTATTTTAAGCACCATTCAACAGCTCTCTTGTACTGTTGTCTTGAATTTGGGACTTGCTTCATGTTACTTCAATATTCTATCACAACTGCAAACTATGTCCCATTTTCAAACCGTTTGTGACCAGTGAATTAAATAACAGGAATGGTCTATGTTTTAACCCCCTAAGTGTATGGTCAAGAAATCTACAGCAGCAGATTTTTGAGATCTCATTTATAAAACGATTGTTCATTTTTAGAAACACGATACTCAACAACAAATGCTATTTCACTCACTGGGACATGGGCTTCGGTGGTTGGCCAGCATTTATTGCCCATCCCTGGTTGCCCTTCAGAAGGTGGTGGCGAGCTGCTTTCGTGAACACTATGTAGGTTTACCTAACCAAATGGACTGTAATGCCCTGAGGGAGGGAATTCCAGAATTTTGACCCAGCGACAGTGAAGGAATGGTGACATCTTTCCAAGTCAGAACAGTGAGTGTCTTGGAGTGGAACTTGCAGGGAGTGGTGTTCCCATGAATCTGTTGCCCTTGTCCTTCTAGACGGTAATAGTTGTGGGTTTGGAAGGTACTGTACGAGGAGCCATCGTGAATTTCTGCAGTAGATTGGACTTCATGCACAGATTCGTTCACACAATTTAGCACATGCAAGAAATGTTTGTGTGCTATTTTAACAACTTAAGTAAAAGGGAAATGTTCATGTTGCACTTATCTCATGCAGATTAAAGTTGCCGTTCACATAATCTAGTCTACTGCATTCGCTGCTCACAATGTGGACTCCTCTACCTTGGGGAAATGAAGTATAGGCTGGGGGTAGACTATGTTCTGCCTGCAAAAAAAGATCCTGAGCTTCCAGTTGCCTGTCACTTCAATACACCACTCTGTTGCATGGCTGACACCTCTGTCTAAGGCTTGCTGTGGTGCTCCAGCAAAGCTCAGTGCGAGCTGGAAGAACAGCAACTCATTTTTCACTTGGGGACCCTGTAGCCTTCTTGACTCAATAAAGAGAGCTCAAGCCTTAAACCTTAAGCCCCACACCCCAGGCCTCGCGGTTGTTGACTTGCTCGCTGAGCTGGTAAGGTTGTTTGCAGATGTTTCATCACCATACTAGGTAACATCAGTGCACCTCTGGTGAAGCATCTGTCCCATTTGCTAGTTGTGTCCTGGTTTGCTGGGGTGGATGGCATCACTTGCAGATTTGTTTATTAGTAGTTGGTATATTGGGTCCAGCTAATTTGGAGGTCTTATCTTAATGAGTACAACAGCCCTCTGGTGCAAAATATCCAGTTTTTTTTTACGTCTCTCTGCATTGTGTTGTTTGCAGTTCAGCTCAAGCTCATAAAATCTGAGCTGAAGCTGTCAATCTGCTGAATTACTGCAGACGTTTTTGCCCTGGATCAGACTGGCATTCGAGAGTACCCACATTCTACAGCTGTGACAGGAATTGCCAACTTAATGTGTTTTATTCCACCATTTAAGTAACTTATTCAATTATTCAGTTCCTTTTTTAATATTTTATTAAACCTATCACTACCACTTCTATTATTTAAAGACTTGGGAATAGAACAGACCTTGACTTTTTACCAGATAGTCACCAAACAACTAGTTTCTTCCCCTGTAATAGAATAATCATCAACACCTTGCAGGTGAAAACGTTGGAAAAAGTAAAGGAGTGCACTCCTCTCCTAACTCCCTTACTCACCAAACTGCTAGCATTCTTTTCCAAGTTGTCCCTAATTCTATGCTACAGCTTAGACATACATCCGCAATGGGTTCTGGCTGGTTTGCTAAGCTGCAGCTTTAGCCCAGACGTTACCTTTTTTGTGTCTCTGCAGAGTGCATTTGTTATTTAAAGATTCAAAAGGACAACATATGACTGTTCTACCATGTTACTCCTCACAACTGTAGTGTCTCTACCGATTATGATGGTGTTCTTAGATTGATTTCTTTATGCTTTGATTTCTAGTTTACTGTCCCATGTATCATGATGTCCACTTTGGGTTTTTAAAAAATGTGTAATTGCTCCACACAGCTGAATTGACCACTGACCCCCACATACACAGATTTGTGAAATGTTGGTTCTGGTGGAAAATTTTAGAGATCAAGGCTGAATCTTTTGCTGTGTTTGGGGGTAATTTAGTATAATTACTTGGGGAATGGGAGGATGATTTTAGAAGTTAATGTAAAAGGGCTGAATTCTAAGATCTCCTCTGAGTGGCATTTTAATGGTACTTGGACAATTTACAACACATATAGAGTAACATCCCCACTTTAGCCTGTATAAAATTTTCAAGTATTCGGATAATTTATCAGAAGTATACATGTAATATAAAGGAGACACTAAATGCAATTTGTCATCTTTTGAGGTCTGTTGCTCCCGAATGATATCCCTGCCTCTTTGTGCATGCGTTCTCATTGCATTGCCTAGAGGAGATGTTTGAACTATTCAAAGCCTCAAAACAAATGCTATTTTTCTTCAAAAGACACGTTCAATTCAGAAATGTCATCTTGGTGTTTCTCAGGGTATACATAATCTTTAAAGTGAGAATGTGCCCTTTTGTCCTTGGACAAAGTAGTTAGTGCCTTGATACAAAAATAGAAAATGCTGAAAAATAATTAGCAGCTTTGGCAACATCTATGGAGAGAGTTAATATTTGAGTTCGATGTACCTCTTATAAGGGTGATATCTCCTGTGTCCAGGCCAAAAGGTATCCCTTAATCAATACCACTTTTTAAAATCCATATTATCTGGTCATTCTCACACTGTTCACGGGTTGCCTGTGTGCAAATTTGCTGTCATAGCAAACAGCTTGATCAAACAAAATAGTTTGTGACAGTTGTAAGATCTTGTTCAAAGAAGCAGACTATCGATATCAGTGGGTGCCGAAAATAGCCTCTTTTTATTGTATATTCACATCAGCACAATGTGAGGTGAAAACAGAATCCCAAAATTATAGCTCAAAAGTAGCCTTTTTTTTGTGCATACATCAGTATTCATGCGTAAACTAACACTTGAGTACTACTTGAGTACTAAGTAGTGACGATTGTACAGAATTCTGTCCTGCAGGAAATCTGAGATGGTTTAAACATTCACTAAGTGTTAACAGTTATTCTAATGAGATTAGTGTGTCTGTCTGGTTTGGCCTTGCATAATTCAAAAGGTGTTAGTCCTATTATCTCCAAAGTTAAAATGTTAGTAAAAATGCCAAGTCTATATAGTCTTAAATAAATGGAAGAGTATCTGTGTTTTAAATAAAGGTTTGTTGACTATCGCTCATTCATTAAAAGTTGTGCAGTTGATCATAGCGCTGCTAGTTTTAATAGGTTAAAGTTTGCGTACATTTATAACATTGAATAAAAACTTAAGGCAAAATAAATCCAGTCACCTACAAATTATAATATGTCTAATCTAATAGCAGTCACAATACAATAAAGTCTGCAAGAAGAAAGCAGCATTTTGTTTTTAAAGAAAGGAGCAAATCCAATTGTTATCTTTGAATGAGTCTTGGAGCCACACTGCTGGAAAGGGGTTTAGAGACCGCATCTATTTAAAGCTAAATTTTGATATGAAAAACACTACTTTTGGCATGGAGGTGTGTAAGTGTTTCATCCTGTGATATTTCATTCAAGTGAAAGAGATGTGGCCTTGTTAAATGAAGCTGTGTACACAGCATATTATGCATGACTGGACCTTTGAGTGGAATGTAATCTGATATGGTAACGCACTTGATGACTAGTACGGAAAGACTGTAGTGAGTATTGCATACAATCATGAACAGTGATACATTCAGTTGTGAATAATAATTAATAAACATGAATTACAACATATCACATCTTGCGATTGAGAAAGACACAAAGTAATTGCAAGTCGCGTCTTCTCCTTTTTATTACTCCTTTTAAGTTTATATGTGATTTTCACTTGTTTAATTCTGATCGCCTTTAATTTTTCCCAGTTCTGATGAGGGATCATAAATCTGTGTTTAATTCTGTTACTGTAGAGGCTTTGGTTATAAACCAGCAGTGAATATAAGTTGCAATGTAAATTTAGCAAATTTGGGTGAAAAAAATACTGCAGTGGAATTAAATCTAAAGCTATAAGACTAACAAACTCACCAGGTTCCTTCTGATAGCACCTTCAAAACCTGCAACCTCTGCCACCTAGAAGGACCAGGGGAGCAGATATATGGGAACGACGACGGCAGATTCCCCTCCAAGCCACACATCATACTGACTTGGAACTACAGTCAGTTCTGCTATAATGCGATGGTTATGTTCCTGTGCAACATCACATTATTGAAAATCGCAACCCAGAAATAACAAGGCCTATGTGTAAAGCAGGGTTAGGGGAAGACCACCAAAAATATCACTCAAAATTGCTCAAAAATCACTCAAGCCTAACACACAGGATGGCACAATTTGAATAAATATTTAATTCATATCTAATACTGAAATAAAAGTAAATTTTTAACACCTTATCTTGAAAGAAATGTCAAGATGACTTGATGGGGGGTGAGGTTTTGACGTTGCTGTGTTGTTAATGCTGGGGCTGAGGGTCATCGTCGTCATCATCACCACCTTCAAGTACAGTTGTGGTTTTAGGGCTAGAGGTTAATCCAGAAGTGGATGGCTGTGATTCATTGTCTTCTGACTGTTTCTTGAGGAGTGGCTTAAAGACATCCAGTTACTGCTGCTTTGCCCTTTCTTCTTCCATTAAGAAGCTGTTCATACGGTGTCAAATAAGACCTTATTCCACAAACTGCTACCCTGCTGCATTCTGTATTGTAATCGTCCTCTAACAGCAACAACTGCTTCTCAATTACCCTCAGGATAGAAGACAACTGGAAGAGGAAAGCTCTTGTGGTGCTGCATCCTGACTACTACTACTTCATCTCCAGCTACCACTTTCCCTCAGTGACAAGTTATTGTAGATCAGCTGTAGGCAGGTCTTCGCAGTGGGGCTGAAGCAGCTCTTCAACATCCTCACTCACCACTTCTTCAAATCCAACTTGATTTGCAAGATCAACACGATGTTCTTTGATATTTGGAAGCTCCTCTGATCAAAGGGTTTAAAATCTTGAAAAAAAATCTGGGAGAAGTTTCTGCCAAACTGCATTCAAGCAGTCCTTACTGACATCACCCCAGGCCTCCACGATAATGTCAATTGCATTCCTGATGTTAAAGCTCTTCCAAAATTGATGAACACTGTCCTTATCCCCTCTGTGGCTGCAACCAACCTGTTAAATGTGCACTTTAAATAATAAGCTTTAAAAACTGCAATTGCACACTGGTCCATGAGTTGAAGGAGAGAGGTTGTGTTTAGGGGTAGAAATAGTGCTTTGATCTTTTCAAAAAGCTCACTACTGGTGGGAGGATGGCTAGTTGCATTATCCAGGATGAGAAGACTCTTGAAATCCAAGTTTTTTTTTCCCCCCTGCGATGATCTCTTAAAAACATCTTCCAAAATATCAATAAGGTCAGAAAAAATTTGCCCCATCATCCAACCTCCTTCGCTTGCCCTAAAGTATACACCTAGAGTAGACTTAAGGTAACCTTTGAAGGCTTGCAGGCTGGCAGTGTGGTACACCACCACAGGCTTAAGCTTTAAATCTCCACCAGCATTGGCACCCAGCAGCACAGTCATACGATCCTTTTGCCGCCTTAAAGCCTGGAGCATGTAGATTTGTGATGGCATTCACTTCCAGTATAAACCTGTCTCATTCAAATTGAAAATTTGATTTAAGTTGTAGCCTTCTTTGTCAATTAATTTTTTTTTACATGCGATGGCACTACCTCCCAAAGTTTCTTTATCGGAACTGGCAGATCTGTCATGTCACTTTACGTTATGAAAAGCATTGCCGTTCTTGAAACCAGCAAACCAGCCACTGGTAGCAGTAAAGGCAGGCACTATATCACATGTTCTGTCATTACACTCTAAACGTTTTATAACATCTAGCTTCTCTTCTAGTGTTATAATCTTCCTTTTATGTTCACCACCCACAATTTTATCACCAGGATGCTTCTTGCTCACATTCTTGTCACTTTATCTTCACACTTTTGTGGGTAACACGGCAGAATTTGCAAAAAAAGAAAGTACTGTTACCCGTCTGTGTGATGATCACATGATGCCGGCACGGAGACATTTTCAGCGCATGGTCAGGACAAAGCCTGTGAAATAATCGTGATGTTGACGCATACTCCTCTGCACACCAATGGAATTGCGTTCTAGCCAACTGAAGGTCATGTTTTAGAGATAGCATTCCTCTATTTGTCCGTCACGTTATAGCCAATTTGCATTACTAGAACATGTATTGTAGCAGCAATTCCCACGCCCCCCCCCCCCCCACACACACACACACACACAACTGTGCATTACCCTCCTCCCTTGTCACTAGGTCAAAAATCCTGAAATGCCTATCCTAAGAGTTGCTATCCACAGTGTCAAATATCTGGCTGCCGGAGCCATGCTTGAGCTGGGGTTGGAGGTGGGAGTGGGCAACGTGGTGGGGGGAGAAAAAAAAGACCCATATCACCTATGCTACTGGTAGTTCGTAGTCTGCAATGATGAATATCTCAACAGGTTGTTAGCAGAAGTTAACTCAGGGTATGTCGTGCCCATCCAGGGCAGGGTGTGCTCCTGTACAAGTAAACCAGACAATCCAGCAATACATCTAAACATAGCAGGATGAGAAAAAGGTAAAAACCTATTGAGTGAAATGTTCTAAATACACTCTATCTCACAAACTTTGAGCCGCAATCTTGCAGTTCATTCCCACTGTTATAATTCTCCATCAAACCCCCTTTCTCTGCCAGCTAGGCAGGAAACTCGTAAGACTAGACCCTTCAGGCCTGCTGGAAATGTGCCTGCATCGACCTATTGG
The DNA here is from genome assembly GCA_024137785.1 of Ginglymostoma cirratum. NCBI lineage: Eukaryota > Metazoa > Chordata > Chondrichthyes > Orectolobiformes > Ginglymostomatidae > Ginglymostoma > Ginglymostoma cirratum. The sequence continues at coordinate 56,184,647 of JAHRHZ010000018.1, forward strand.
TCTGAGCTGGTACCAAGCCCCACGTCCTACATCACTGAATCTGAGGACTACCTTCTCCCACAAACAACACTAAAACCCTGGAACTCCCTCCCCAATGACATTCAGGATCTACCTATACAAAATGGAGTGCAGCAGTTCAAGAAGGCAAATCGCCACCATCACCACGAGCGCAACAAGGGATGGAGAATAAACGATGGCCCAGCCAGTGACTACCACATCCTGCCAATGAATAAAAAAAACTTTCTGGCTTGTATCCTGAATGTCAATGACAATGCTTGACATTTAAAAAAAAAGTTTTGTTTTAGTGTTGAATGTAACAGTGAGTTGAAATGGCTTACAAATATCTGTGATTCAGAATAAGTTTTTGTACTTCACTGCCATTTTCTTTTGTAGTTAGTTTATTTTGAGTAAGGTTGTGCACTTAACTCCAGATATTTACCATTTGTTGAACTAAAGCACCAACTGAGTTAAAGTTTCCTTGGTACAAACAATTTATTTTCTTTGCTTTATTCTTAAAGGATTTGCAGTTGCTGGACAGGTTGATGGAAAGCAGCACAATAATTCTTTGTTTGTGAGTGATGTTCTTCCTGATGGGCTCGCCTATAGAGAAGGTACAATTACATTTGAAAAGGTTTTGTGCTTCCTGAAGTAGTAGATTTTAGCATTAACAGAGCACTCCAGTTTGCCATCCAGTGTCTAAATTTTTAATGGTTATCCTGCAATCTTTGCAGAAATAACAGTTTGATTTCAGAGTGTGGACAATGTTGCCCTTGACTGTAATCTTCTCATACTGGAGCAGAAACTCATTGTCTAGGTTGACACACAAATTGCTTATTGGTTGATCTTCAAAGAGCTGTATGTAAAATGCTGCATACTCCAAACCATTTGGGTAATTTTTTGAATGCATTGCTAATTATCACACTGCTTATTCAACAATTCTGGATTAGCAGAGATTTTCTTCGAATTATGTTTTGGAAAAACTGAAATCACTGTTTTCATTCCCTGCTCCAAGTTCTGTCCCTGTCCCGAATAATAGTCTGAGATTAAGCAAACCTGTATGTAACCTTGGTACCACCACCTCCATAGCATCACCCAACTTCACCCCTGGTCTCACCGTGCCTTCTGCTGAAAACCTCATTTATGCCTTTGTTACTTCTAGACTAAATTATATCTGCCTGGCCTCCACATTTTACCCTCCATAAACCTAAGGTAATTCAAAATTATGCCCCCTGGTTTAACTTGCGTCAATTCCAGTTCATCTGTCACTTCCGTGCTCACTGACTTACATTGGTTCTCAGTCAAGCAATGTGTTGACTTTAAAATTCTCATTGTTTTCAAATTTCTACATTGTCTCAATCCTCTTTTTCTTTGTAATCTCCCCCAGCCCTACATTCTGCTGAGAGTCAGCACTGTTCCAATTCTAGCCTGTTGGATATTTCAGTTCGTCTTTATTATAATATTGGTAGCCATGTCTTCAGCTGATTTGGCTTCCAGCTCTGAAATGCCCTCCCTACACCTCTCCATCTTTCTAGCTTGCTTTGCTTTTATGAAACATTCTTTTTTAATCAAGCTTTTGATCATCTAACCTCAGCTATATGGCTTCTGTTGTACTTTGTTTTATCATGTTTTCATTGAAGACACTATCAGTAAAATACTATTAGGGTTTTGGGACACAGTGGTAATGTCCCTACCTCTAACAGAATGCCTGGGCGCATGTCCCACCTGCTCCAGACATAAGTGTCTTGGTGTTTCTGAATGGGTTGATTAAAACTATTTATAAATAAGGTAGCTTTTTCAATCAGCTTCTCCTGTGAGGGTACCTAGTTCAGGTGAAACCATATAGTGGTGTGTTGGACATCTGACATTCCTGTGGCATTTAAATGGACCATTAGGAAACTTAACATAAACAGAGAAATTAACAAAAACACCTTTTCATAAATTGGGGTTCCACATGATTGTGCAAAATTTCGATGTTTGCTATTTTAACAAACTATATATTATCAAATGATTTATGACACATCGATATGGGATAACAATCCTGGTAATATTAATGATTTCATTTCATCTAGATTAAACTTTTTTTTTAAACCTAGGAGAGAAATCTGAAATAAAACTAAAATATGGTAGGTTAGCTTACACCCAGATGTCAAAGGTAAATCGTGGCTTGGGAGACTTCCTTTAACATTGTTACTGTTCCTGTTTCCTTTCCATTAGGTGCAAGAGTGGGAGATGAGATCTTGATAATAAATGGTGAAATGGTTGCTAATCTACACCATACACATATTGAATCGTTATTTGCAGAGGACCACTTAATACTGACTATCAGGAGGTTCTCATTAGACCGCAACCAAATGTCAACAGACTGCAGCAATTCACCAAACCACGTGATGGACCCAACTCCTCCCAACCAATCAAAATTGCTGGGCGAGTTTATTGACAACCTCCTTCCTGTCCCTTCTGGTGAGTTCTGGGTTTCTTTATAATTACAAAGCTGTGCCATGTTTTAAAGAAGTGATGGTGTATTTTCTCCTTTCTTTTAAAAAATTGAGGTCTTATTTAAAGTAGCAGATGATTTGGAGCTCATCTTGAAATCTAAATAACAGCTTTGTGACCTTTGTTTATCTGATATGTCACCTTAATTGTTGTTTGTAAAACACTTTGATAAATTGTTTCTGCCACTTGTTCCTCTGAGTCTCTATTACAAAGAGATACTTGTAGAAGAAATTTTTGATGTGCATTTCTGGAGTAGTGCAGGAACTAACGTGATAATCTTTCATCCCGAAGCAATTTGGATCTTGGAATGTGGCATCAGTGAGCAATGAACAAACTTCATTAGCTGTAAATGACTAGGTACATAAATAAATACTGTCAAAATGATTGAAAATATTTGTTTTCAAGTACTCCACAGCAATACAGTTTAATTAAATTGTTGTTTGTTTATTTCACAATTTGCTACTCGAGTCAAATAGTTTCTTTCCTTTGGTTTCATATATGCAACTCACTTTGCCTTATGCATTGTCACTTTTGATGTGACCAATTGGGTGATGCAACTTGGTGTGTCTTTGCGCTGATGAGAAAGATGGTTTTGTGTGAGAAATTGGAAATAGAAATGATTTGTATATACACACTCTAATATGAAGGACATCTAGAGCATGAAACTTAGTTTTCAGTCTTGGGGAGAGGAATGCCATTCATCCCATTTAGTTCATAGTGGCTCACCATAGGGCAGTCTAGTCAGTTTTGTTCCCTGATTGTAGATCTAAAATTTTATTTCCCCTCAAGTGATCGTCCAATTTCCTCCACCATCGCCTTTAACAAAGTTCTGCATAAACATTGCTTGTTCCTTTCAAAAAAAAAAGTTTATGATCTTGGACTTCCAGAAGATTCGTCAAATTCTGTATTTTAATTATTTGTACACAGCAGTGTTAGAAAGTGTAAATGCGTGTGGAATTCCTCACAACCGGAGGATACTATCATTGTACTGTTAATCCAAAGACCCAGGTAATGTTTTGAGGACCCGGGTTCGAATCATGGTGAGATTTGAATTCATCAAAATATCTGGAGTTAAGATAACCATGAATCCATTGTTGATTATTGGAAAAACCCACCTGGTCACTCATGTGCTTTGGAGAAGGAAACTGCCATCCTTAGAAGATCAGGTCTTCATGTGACTCCAGCAACGTGGTTGACTCTTAACTACCCCCTGGACAATTGGGCATGAGCAATAAATGCTGGCCTACTAAGTGACACCCTCATCCTGTGAATAATCAAAAAGAAATCACACAGAACCTTTTTAATACATTTATGCAATTTATAACATTTCACAGGAGCATCATCAACAAAATTTGATACCAAGACAAATTTGACAAATGCTTGCCAAAAAATGTATATAATATGCAGTGACTTGAAGAAGATGGAGGTGTAAACAATAAGATGTAGGAGCAGAAGTGGGCTATTCAGGCTATTGACTCTGCTCTACCATTCAATGAGATCATGGCTAATCTGATAATCCTTAACTCCAGTTTATTCTCATAACCCTTGATTCCTTTAATGATTAAATCCAGTTTGTTTTGGATTGAATATACTTAATAACTCAGCCTCAACACCCCTGTTCTGTAAAGAGATTCACGAATAGACTACCTTCTGCGAAAATAATGTCCTCATCATGCCCGTCTTAAATTGGCCACCTTTATACTGAGATTATGTCCTCCAGTCCGTGTCTACCCTGTCGAGCCGCCTGATAATTCTATATGTTTCAATAAGATCTCCTCTCATTTTTCTAAACTCCAGTGAGTACAAACCTAAGCTACACAACCTCTCCTCAAGAAAACGCCTCCAAATCTGCAATCAACCCAGTGAATCTCAGTACTGCCTCTAGTGCCAGTTTGCTGCCCCTTGCATAAGGGGGCCAAAATTATCACAGTATTCCAGCTTTGGTCTGATTAGTAACTTGTATTGTTTTAATAAGTCATTCCTGTTTTTGTACTCCATTCTATCTGAAGTAAAGGTCAACATTCCACTTATTTTCCCTTTTGCCCACTGAATGTTTAATAGGGAAGCTAATAGGGATGTTGAGGCTTAGTAAGCTGAAATGGTATTATTAGTTTAGTGATGAGCAAGAGGTCCGAATCTCAAGTGCACAAAGATTGCTTCGAGTTAAATGGTAGAGAAGTTACCAAGATGGAGGAAGGACAAAGCCATGGGGAGATTTGCAGCAGGAATGAAAATGTTAATATTAAGTTGGCAGTGAATGTAGGACAGCAAGCACAAGGGTTGACAAGTGAATGGGAATTGGTGAAGAGTTCAGATACCTACTACAAAGTTCAAAATAAGATCAGGTTTATGGAGGATGCAAGGTGGGAAGTTGGTCGGAGGTAATTAGAGGAATCAGGTCTAGAGTTGACAGAGTCATGGATGAGATCAACACCAGAAACTAACCAGGGATCGAATCAGGCTGTTATTTACAGTGGAATATATTTGGATTCAGTGTTTATCAGTTAGGCATTGAAACTAGAAAATAGTATTATGATAAAGCTGAGATGTGTATGTGTGTGTGTGTGTGTGTGTGTGTGTGTGTGTGTGTGTGTGTGTGTGT
>JAHRHZ010000018.1:56189751-56224635 GCA_024137785.1 Ginglymostoma cirratum
TGTGTGTGTGTGTGTGTGTGTGTGTGTGTGTGTGTGTGTGTGTGTGTATACACATACGTACTTTGGTGTTATTTGATAGAGCTCTGGGTTGAATGTATGGGTTTGTCTGTGTTTGAAGTTGACATTTGGTTTTTGAGAGAAGAACTACAATACCCATAATTAAATGTGAGATAGTTATCCATAGTTTCTATGGAATTGCCAAGAGGGCTTAGGGAGAGAACGTAGTCATTTGAGAGAAACATGTATCAAGCTGAGAAGTTTCTCAGTAGAGTAACATGCTTATGTTAGCGCATTGTACTGCTGCTACAATGCAAAATCCCTGCTTAAAATCTTTGGAGACCTTACTTTGGATTTAACTTTATTTTCCTTGGGTTACTTTTATTATCTTATTATCTTAGCCCGAACATTCTCAGTTAAATATAAGTGTAGCTACTTGTTTAAAAAATACGCTTCTCTAATTTACAGCAATCTGTAGACAGTTCCTAACAGCAATTTCATCTGTGTGGACTTGTAGTTTTCCTATGCTGTCACTTGTGATTGGAAGGAAGTCATCCAGGTGGACCTTGTAGAATGGATTCCCTGATTAGACCAGGTTAACAGTGCCAATCAGGGAGTCCTGGCTGAAAGATATAAATAGGAGTGTCAGGGGTTCTCACTCTAGGAGCTGGGTCAGCGTCATATACTGTGCATGGGTAAATAAACGGTGACAGGATATTGGCCTTTGCAGAGTTTTCTCACTTAGTTTCAAACTCAACTGAGCTGCTGCCTCACAGGTCCCACTACTCTCCTACTCCTGACATGTGGTCAAGGAGATTAGCAGATTTCCTTACAAACTATCTGGAGGACTTGGGGAGAGAAGCTTCCAGGTTGTTTCAATCTCGGCTCAGAAGTTGTTGGAGGGAGAAGCATGTATCAGGTTCCAGAGTGCTAAGAAGTGTTTCAACAGAGCAATGTGTGCTAAGCAATGTTGCTAAGAAAAAAAATTTAAAGTAATGAAATTAGAATGAGATATTAGAACCAGAATAAAGTGTTGACGATATGGTCAGTGAGAAAAAAGCAAAGTTAAGTTCTTGAAGCTTATAGCTTATATAAACAAAACGCTGTCAGGGATGGTATAGCAGGAAGAAACTAAGTTGGAAGCATTATAATAATTTTTAAAAAAGAGTTTATCTACACTTCCAGCAGTGGAGTTGAAATTTTAATCATTTTAAGCCCATCAAACTATTCAAACAGAAAAATCTCTCCCTCAAACAGGGTATTAGATATTTGCAATTCCACAATGATGGTGACACTCTATATTCCCTTATAATACAGATTCAGAGATTTTTAAACATGTAATAGAAATGATCCAAGCATTGTACAACCTGTTTTTTTTTCTCTTCTTTATCTTTGCATTGGGAAGGGGATGGTATCTTGGGGAAGGGATGGAACATTAGTATTGCTGGAAGAGTAATCCAAAGTGCTGGCCAATGTTCTGGGGATCTGGGTTTGAATCCCATTATAGCAGATGGCGGAATTTGAATTCAATAAAAATCTGGAACTTACATTTTATTGATCATGAAACAAGTGTCATTTGTCAGAAAATCCCATCTAATTCACGAGTGCCCTTTGTGGAAGGAAACTGCCATCCTTACTTGACTTGGCCTTCATGTGATTCCAGACATACAGCAATGTTTTTGATTCTTAACTGCCTCTGAAATGACTTAGCAAGCCACTCAGATGTAATAATCACTGGAAAGCCTACACAAAGGAATGAAATCAGATGGGCCACCGGAAACGACAATAACAAACACAGCTCTGGTGAACTCCCTTGGACCTGAATTCCTTATTGACATCCTGGGTCTAGTGCCAAAATTTGGAGACAAAGAACAAAGAAAATTACAGCACAGGAACAGCCCCTTCGGCCCTGCAAGCCTGCGCTGATCCAGATCCTCTATCTAAACCTGTCGCCTACTTTCCAAGGATCTGTATCCCTCTGCTCCCTGCCTGTTCATATATCTGTCTAGATACATCTTAAATGACACTATCGTGCTCGCCTCTACCACCTCTGTTGGCAACGTGTTCTAGGCACCCCCCACTCTCTGCGTAAAGAACTTTCCACGCATATCTCCCTTAAACTTTTCTCCCTCTCACCTTGAAATCGTGACCCCTACGAATTGAGCCTCCCACTCTGGGAAAATGCTACTTGCTATCCACCCTGTCTATACCTCTCATGATTTTGTAGACCTCAGTCAGGTCCCCCCTCAACCTCCGTCTTTCTAATGTAAATAATCCTAATCTACTCAACCTCTCTTCATAGCTAGCACCCTCCATACCAGGCAACATCCTGGTGAACCTCCTCTGCATCCACATCCTTTTGCTAATGTGGCGACCAGAACTGTACACAGTATTCCAAATGTGGTCGAACCAAAGTCCTATACAACTGTAACATGACCTGCCAACTCTTGTACTCAATACCCTGTCTGATGAATGAAAGCATGCCATATGCCGCTTTGACCACTCTATTGACCCGCGTTGCCACCTTCAGGGTAGAGTGGACCTGAACACCCAGATCTCTCTGTGCATCAATTTTCCCCAGGGCTTTTCCATTTACCCCGTGTAGTTGGCTCTTGAATTGGATCTTCCAAAACGCATCACCTCTTATTTGCCTGGATTGAACTCCGTCTGCCATTTCTCCACCCAACTCTCCAATCTATCTATATTCTGCTGCATTCTCTGACAGTCCCCTTCACTATCTACTCCACCAATCTTAGTGGCATCTGCAAACTTGCTAATCAGACCATCTATACCTTCCTCCAGATCATTTATGTATATCACAAACAACAGCGGTCCCAACACAGATTCCTGTGGAACACCACTGGTCACAGTTCTCCATTTTGAGGAACTCCCTTCCAATACAACTGTCTCCTGTTGCCCAGCTAGTTCTCTATCCATCTAGCTAGTACAGCTTGGACCCCATGCGACTTCACTTTCTCCATCAGCCTACTATGGGGAACCTTATCAAACGCCTTACTGAAGTCCATGTATACGACATCTACAGCCCTTCCCTCATCTATCAACTTTGTCACTTCTTCAAAGAATTCTATCAAGTTGGTAAGACATGACCTTCCCTACACAAAACCATGCTGCCTATCACTAATAAGCCCATTTTCTTCCAAATGTAAATAGATCCTATCCCTCAGTATCTTCTCCAGCAGCTTCTCCACCACTGACGTCAGGCTTAGCGGTCTATAATTACCTGGATTATCCTCGCTACCCTTCTTAAACAAGAGGACAACATTAGCAATTCTCCAGTTCTCTAGTCCTCCGGTACCTCACCTGTGCTCAAGGATGCTGCAAAGATATCTGTTTAGGCCCCAGCTAGTTCCTCTCTCGCTTCCCTCAGTAACCTGGGATAGATCCCATCTGGACCTGAGGATTTGTCCACCCTAATGCCTTTTAGACTAGTTGAGCAACACCCTGACATTGTAAGATACGATTCTGAAAGTATGACAATGTCCCATTCACCACCACCATCATCTTTAGGTGCGTCCTGTAGTACCAGCAGGACAGACCCAGTGAGACTGGTGGCACAGTGGTATACAGTCAGGAGGAAATTATCCTGGGAAACCTTAATATTGATTCTGGACACCATGAATTCTCATGGTCAAATTGTACCATCTGCTGTGGTGGGACCTGAACTCGGGTGCTCAGAACATCTCCTGGATCTCTGGAATACTAGTTCAGTGATAACACCATGATGCTGCTACCTCCCCAATGCTTGCTGATTACCACATACCACAGGCTGTTAAATTAAAACTCCTCCATTTTGAACAAGGCTTGGAGGAAATATTGGCGGGGTGTGGGGAGGCAAAGTCACAGGATGTACTGTAGGTGGGGAACTTAAATCTCAACCAATACAAGTGGCTCGGCAGCAGCAAGCTAGTCAAGTTTCAAAGAACAAAGCTGCTGGATTGGGTCTTCAGCAAGTGGTATGGGAATCAGAGAAAAATGTACTTGACCTCATCCTCACCAATGTTCCTGCCACAGATGTATCAGTCCATGATAGTATCGATGAGTGACCACCATATAGTCAAGTGGCTTTCAAGCTGAATGGGTTAGATTAACCCTAACATATCCAACAGCTCGAGACTGGGCACCCACAAAATTCTATGGACTATCAACAGCAGAATCATACTCCAATATAAACTGCAACCTCACAGTTTGGAATATCCCCATCTCTATCATTAACAGCAAGCCAGGGATCAACTTTGATTCAATTAAGAGTGCAGAAGGGCATGCAAAGAGCAGCACCAGGCATACCTGTAAATTAAATGTCAACCAGTTGAAGCTACACAAAGGAATACTTCGGTGCCAAACAGCATAAGCAGCAAATGATAGACAGAACAAAGCAATTCCACACTGTCTTTAGTGTGAACCTTTTCACGATTCTGATCGCCTAAACGTTTTCAGTTCTAAAAACTTGAATACTTCTCTAAACACTCAACCTGGTCACTTCACATACTAAAACCATTTTTGCCAGGGTGTGTAGTTTCCCTGAACTCAAACCTTAAATTTGCTGCTCTGAAGGCAAAAGTATACTCATGCACTGACCTGTTTCTCTCCCTGTCACAAACACAACTATATGCACCTTGCAACCACTGATACCACACGTACTTAACTGAAGTTATGTGCTTTCTTAGAAATGACGTATTTTGGCCACTGTTCCAAATGACTTTCAGACCTTTTTAGATCAAAAGAATTACCTGTTTCAGAACTACACAAAATCCATTGGTCTTTAGTGTAAAATCCAAATCCTAAAATTGATGGTATACTGATATATGAATTAATGACCTATCTAGTGCAACTGCTTTGCAGCACATACTAGGAAAAGCCTGAAGCTTAACAAGAAAATATTGACGCTAAAGATACCTGAAGTCAAGTGTATAGATTGTGTACTAACAGCAAAAGGCCTTCATCTGTATCCTGAAAGTGTGGTAGGACAGGCAGAGAGAGCTGTAATGAAACATACAGTATTCTAGGCTTAATTAGTACGGGCACAGACAAAAGGAGGGAGGTTGTGCAGAAATTATATTAACAATGGTTAGACGTAAGTTGGAGTGTCATGAATAGTTCTGGTGCCACACCTTAAGTAGGATATGAACACATTGGAGAGAGTGCAGAAGAGGTTTGAGAATGATGTGTCTTATCCCTGAAAACCATTATGGTGAAGTTGTTTTTCTTGTTGGGGAGAAGGCTACGAGGAGACTTTGCTCACTCCCCTCTCATTCATCACTCCACTTCCAATCATTTCATTGTTTCCTTCTTGCCACTGCTGTCCCAAACAGCACATGAGGTGGCAAACTGGAAGTAGTGAGGTTCAGGTGAAAGAAGCAGCAAACGACAAGGAGGAAAAAAGTTGGGGAAAGGAGGCGGGAAACACAAGAGAGAGGGAAATAGTGAATGAAGCAATGGCTCTCTGTACATTTTAAAATGAAAATGGAAGCAGCATTTTTGGGGCAAATTCCCTAATTTACAATTACCAAACAACAGTAAAACAAATGCACACTATTAGAAAGTGTCTTAAATGTTTTACTCAACAAGTTCCAATTAGTTTCATTAGAAATGTCCTCTCCTCCCCCAACTCCCAACCTTGCCCCAATCTTAATAAATCTATCTTCCCTCTTCCTACAACTCAAAATAGTGTGGTCTGTTGCCCTTACTTAATTATAGGTTCCAATAAGCATCCCAACAACAGATAGGTAATTTTCTTTTTAAAGGTGGAATTACTTTGCAAATTTTCAGTCAGAGTTGACCGTTTCTAGATTGAAGCAGCACTGGATGACTATGACTGAAATATATACAACTTCCTGTTGTTCTGCTGCTGCTAACCCTATTCCTACCAGGAGATTTGCTGTTATTGTACATCATTCTTATCTGTCTTGTACCATCCTTGCGTGCACTGTAATTTGTCTGTCAATAATCACTCTGTGACATCCATCATCCAACTATGCCTCGGTGAACCTTTTTATTTCAGTTTGATTTATCTTTTAAAACCCTGAATTTGGTCTAGGTATCAATTTTGCTCTGATTATTGAGCTGAATTTTCTCAGTCCTATGAAACAATTTGAAGTTTAAACGAGGGGCAGATTAGATTATCTCACTTTGGGGCAGCTCTCCAGTGCAATCCCTCTTCTGAATGCTCTTTCCTGAGGCAGAGTCTAACTAGCAAGGCCTGGGAGAGGTGGCTCACTAATTGGGCCTAATTAAGTGCCCATTTTGGGTTAGAGTTGGGGATGTTGCCAGAACCTTCATGACAGCAAACAGCTCCCCTTGCTAAGGCTGAAATCAGTGATTCTCTGGAGGCTGTCTCTTTTAATATGCCCCCACCCCACACAGCCATGGGTGTCAGAGGGCCACAAGTGTGGCTTTAACAATCCTGTGGCAGGTCTTCAGGGGTACCTCTATCGACATTGATCCCTCTTCTGATGGTGCTACTGGTTCACATTGCTGTGGGCTCGTTCGTTGGGCTGTTGGTTTCCTGGTACACTTGCCATATTTAATTGGATCTCTAATTGGCAGTCTCTGGGAATTGTGATAACAAGCGTGGGGCTGGATGAACACAGCAGGTCAAGCAGCATCATGGGAGCAGGAAAACTTGACGTTTCGGGCCTAGACCCTTCTTCAGAAATTGGGGAGGGGAAGAGGGTTCTGAAATAAATAGGGAGAGAGGGGGAGGCGGATAGAGGATGGAGAGAGGAGAGGAGAGGTGGAGAGGAGGCAGACAAGTCGAAGAGGCGGGGATGGAGCCAGTAAAGGTGAGTGTAGGTAGGGGGGTAGGGAGGAGATAGGTCAGTCCAGGGTGGCGGTCCTGGCCAGGGGGGGGGGAGGATGTTCGTCGATCGGTGCGGGGGGTGGGGCTTGAGGTGGGAGGAGGGGACAGGTGAGAGGAAAATCAGGTTAGGGAGGTGGAGATGAGCTGGGCTGGTTTTGGGATGCGGTTGGGGGAGGGGAGATTTTGAAGCTTGTGAAATCCACATTGATACCATTGGGCTGCAGGGTTCCCAGGCTGAATATGATTTGCTGTTCCTGCAGCCTTCGGGTGGCATCACTGTGGCATTGCAGGAGGCCCAGGATGGACATGTCGTCTGAGGAATGGGAGGGGGAGTTGAAATGGTTCGCGACTGGGAGGTGCAGTTGTTTGTTGTGAACTGAGCGCAGGTGTTCTGCAAAGCGGTCCCCAAGCCTCCGCATGGTTTCCCCGATGTAGAGGAAGCCACAACGGGAATAGCGGATGCAGTATACCACATTGGCAGATGTGCAGGTGAACATCTGCCTGATGTGGAAAGTCTTCTTGGGGCCTGGGATTGGGGTGAGGGAGGAGGTGTGGGGGCAGGTTGCAGGGAAAAGTGCCGGGTGTTGTGGGGCTGGAGGGGAGTGTGGAGCGGACAAGGGAGTCATGGAGAGAGTGGTCCCTCCGGAAAGCAGATAAGGGTGGGGAGAGAAAAATCTCTTTGGTGGTGGGGTCTGATTGCAGATGGTGGAAGTGTCGGAGGATGATGCGTTGGATGCGGAGGTTGGTGGGGTGGTACGTGAGGACGAGGGGGATTCTTTTTTGGTTATTATTGCGGGGACGGGGCGTGAGGGATGTGTTACGGGAAATGCGGGAGACACGGTCGAGGGCGTTCTCGACCACTGTTGGGGGGAAGTTGCGGTCCTTGAAGAATGAGGACATCTGAGATGTACGGGAGTGGAATGCGTCATCCTGGGAGCAGATGCGGCGGAGGCGAAGGAATTGGGAATAGGGGATGGCATTTTTGCAGGAAGGTGGGTGGGAGGAGGTGTATTCCAGGTAGCTGTGGGAGTCAGTGGGCTTGAAATGGACATCGGTTTCTAGGTGGTTACCCGAGATAGAGACAGAGAGGTCCAGGAAGGAGAGAGAAGTGTTGGAGATGGTCCAGGTGAACTTCAGGTTGGGGTGGAAGGTGTTGGTGAAGTGGATGAACTGTTCGAGCTCCTCGTGGGAGCACGAGGTGGTGCCGATGCAGTCATCAATGTAACGGAGGAAGAGGTGGGGTTTAGAGCCACTGTAGGTACGGAAGAGGGATTGTTCCACGTAACCTACAAAGAGGCAGGCATAGCTTGGGCCCATGCGGGTACCCATGGCCACCCCCTTTGTCTGTAGGAAGTGGGAGGAATTGAAAGAGATCATCTCCCAAATCATCTCCCAAACCATCCACAACCTCATCACCTCAGGTGACCTCCCACCCACCGCCTCCAACCTCATCGTTCCCCAACCCCGCACTGCCTGCTTCTATCAAAAAAACACCTTCCTGCAAAAATGCCATCCCCTATTCCCAATTCCTTCGCCTCCGCCGCATCTGCTCCCAGGATGACGCATTCCACTCCCGTACATCTCAGATGTCCTCATTCTTCAAGGACCGCAACTTCCCCCCAACAGTGGTCGAGAACGCCCTCGACCGTGTCTCCCGCATTTCCCGTAACACATCCCTCACGCCCCGTCCCCGCAATAATAACCAAAAAAGAATCCCCCTCGTCCTCACGTACCACCCCACCAACCTCCGCATCCAACGCATCATCCTCCGACACTTCCACCATCTGCAATCAGACCCCACCACCAAAGAGATTTTTCTCTCCCCACCCTTATCTGCTTTCCGGAGGGACCACTCTCTCCATGACTCCCTTGTCCGCTCCACACTCCCCTCCAGCCCCACAACACCCGGCACTTTTCCCTGCAACCTGCCCCCACACCTCCTCCCTCACCCCAATCCCAGGCCCCAAGAAGACTTTCCACATCAGGCAGATGTTCACCTGCACATCTGCCAATGTGGTATACTGCATCCGCTATTCCCGTTGTGGCTTCCTCTACATCGGGGAAACCAAGCGGAGGCTTGGGCACCGCTTTGCGGAACACCTGCGCTCAGTTCGCAACAAACAACTGCACCTCCCAGTCGCGAACCATTTCAACTCCCCCTCCCATTCCTCAGACGACATGTCCATCCTGGGCCTCCTGCAATGCCACAGTGATGCCACCCGAAGGCTGCAGGAACAGCAAATCATATTCAGCCTGGGAACCCTGCAGCTCAATGGTATCAATGTGGATTTCACAAGCTTCAAAATCTCCCCTCCTCCAACTGCATCCCAAAACCAGCCCAGCTCATCTCCACCTCCCTAACCTGTTTTTCCTCTCACCTATCCCCTCCTCCCACCTCAAGCCCCACCCCCATCTCCTTTCTACTAACATCATCCCGCCCCCTTGACCTGTCTGTCCTCCCTGGACTTACCTATCTCCTCCCTACCCCCCTCCCTACACTCACCTTTACTGGCTCCATCCCCGCCTCTTCGACTTGTCTGCCGCCTCTCCACCTATCCTCTCCTCTATCCATCCTCTATTCGCCTCCCCCTCTCTCCCTATTTATTTCAGAACCCTCTTCCCCTCCCCCATTTCTGATGAAGGGTCTCGGCCTGAAATGTCAAGATTTCCTGCTCCTCTGATGCTGCTTGACCTGCTGTGTTCATCCAGCCCCACGCTTGTTATCTCGGATTCTCCAGCATCTGCAGTACCTTTTATCTGTGGGAATTGTGACCAACTTTATGTCATGAACATAGAAGTGGTCCAGATTATTGTGATTCAGACTTTGGCATCCCAAGTATCCCAGCAAACTCCAGTCCATCCTTGCTTAAAGTTTCCCCCAGCAGCAAAATTAGACTGATTGTCCTGTAGCTTTTTTTTGAGTGATCTAACAAGTACAGTTCTCCAGTTTTATCATGCTGTTCTCTGATTTGTCAATTTGCGAGTTTTCTTTTTGCCTTCAGTGTGGTTTGTTACTATAAAATGCTGCTTAAAACTTCCACAAAGGTCTTGTCAAGCCATCCTAATATCTGCTTACATGTTCTCAGTCTCTTTGTTTCATGTTTTTGTGAAGCATTTAGGATGCTTTATGTTAAGGGAACCATATGAATGTATTTTGTTGTTGACCCAAGTAGCAGTTTGCCCATAGGTAAATTAATTCATATAAAATTGTTGCCAGTAGGCTTTGGATAAAATCACTACAGCTTTACAAGTGTGTAGCCTCAGACTTGGTTTGCCCTTTTATATATTCAGAGCATGGCACATAGCATTTGCTGGTAAACTGAATCAATTGCAACTTTTTTAATCGTATAAAGTTTATGTACATTCCAAGTTTCAACCCATCTAAATTTCCCTCAAATTGTCACAAGTTCTTTAGGGACTTCACTATCCTTTATACAACTGAATTGAGCACTACGTTACATTGAAACTATTTGCCCTCAAATGCATTTACACATCAGTAACTAAATAAGACAGTGCAATATTGATTTTAAGTGTATAGCTAATGTTGACTGGAGCCTTTCTATATTGGCACTGGAGTAAAGGGGCTTTCATCAAAATGAAATGTTTTATTATGTTATGTCTAAAAATAAATATTATCCTGCTCAGAAAATTAATGTGCAGCAGTGTACCTCAGAATGTAAACAGTATTGGAGTTGAAATGTAAAAATGCCTGTCTTTTCTATATTTTGTCACTCATCTTGGGCACTATCTGAGACTGTTCATACACTACAATAACTGAATCATCGCAAACAGCAAACTGACTTGGGCAGCAGCAATGCACTTGTAGTTATACTGTTTCCCATGCTATTACTAAGTTTTTTTTTCCAAGGAAAGCATGTACATAACTACTGAAAATTCTTCTCTTTTTAATAGTTTATCAATGTAACAGGATGTTTTCCTTCAGCAACATAAGCATTTTAAAAGTTCTGACTAGAGTAATTGTATAGCAGAATGGATATCTAATTTTCAACAAATGGGAGTGAAGCCTACATGACGCATCTCCAATGTTCCTGCTGTTTAACCAACTTGGACCCCTGACATCTGCTGGCACTGGATGCGAGACATTTGCAGTGTAAGATATCTCTCAAGGAAGTTTCAGTCAGATTTAGGAGTTAGTTGCTGAAGATCAGAAGTATTTTATGGTATCAATAAATATCAAGTAAAAATAGAAATGCATAGAAATAAATTTTGAATTGGGTACAAAAGAAAGTATTACAGAACGATTGCTTACTATTTAGCACATTGTATGAAAAAAAAATTGATCCAGCACCCTTGAAGCAGGGTAATATTAGCAGTTTCTGGCAGGCTCCTTGAAAAAGAAACCAAGGGAAAGTTCGTATGTTTGGGCTCTTGCCTGATTGCAGGTTTCTGTAGTTTACTATATTTCTGAATTTAGTTATTGCTCAGTGTTTTCACTACATTCTTGTTGGTGTCGTTTACAGCCAGGTAGGTTTATGGCAATTTATTGAACAATTGAGGTGTTTGTCGCCTTGCATCTGAGTAAATGAATGGTGCTTTGTCCTTTTATTTTCTTGTAAGCTTTGTTTTTAAAAAGCTCTGTCACATGCAATAGTTTTCTTTATACAGTATTTTACTTAGTGTTTAAATTTCTGTAAATTTCAGATTTCACTAGTGTACCAGATGTACCTGCTCTAACAAGATGTATCACAACAGACTTTGTAGAGTCATTGCATCAGGATGAAAATACCAAAGCATTTTTAAAGGTAAGTGCTAGCATTCTGTTAATGCTTTGTAAGGCATAGAGTGAGCTACATTTTTGAACATAGCTCTACAATAGGTAGAATAAGCATTTAAGTTTTTCATAGACTGGTATGTTGCTTTGATAGGCTTTGGTACATATCAGAGTTAAATAATTAGAATGGCAGAATATATGGTATACACTGAGACAGCAAGATTGGTATAGATGTTGCAAATTTTAGGTTGTTTTTAATGAGGCTCCAAGAAAACAACAATGAAAAGCTTTCTGATGAAGGGTTTAGGCCCGAAACGTCAAGTTTTCCTGCTCCTATGATGCTGCTTGACCTGCTGTGTTCATCCAGCCCCATGCTTGTTATCTCAATGAAAAGCTTGATGTTTTTTTCCATGCTGATATTCATTAAAAATAATCAACCTAACTCATTTCAGTTGTCAATACCTGTCCAGCTTTACTATTTCCTTTTGACTGAACAGTGGTTTTCAAAACTTAACGTTAAATGTCTTGCTTTTGCAAACATGTTTCAAAACGATTAGATTTGCTCCTTTCCTGTTCTCAAGAATTGTACTCATTCTTAGTTCTGCATTGAAAGGATTGAAATGCAAGTAGCTCTCATCTTTTTTGATGCATGTTGTATTTTTAATGACTCCTTTCTCTTTTTGATTTTTGCCTTATGAGAAGGCTTTCATTCTTTATTGAAGTACAGTTGGAAGGCTGTTGTATGCCCTTCAGTATCTCAGCCAAGTGACCAATATTTAAAACTTTAGGTATTAGGCTGTTCCACCAGGAAGGGTATTATATCCAATCTTGGTTTTAGGAGCCCTTGCTCACTCGCAATCAAACAGGGATCATGGCTGTTTAGTTTCCTCCACCTAATGATACAGAATGTTTAGACTGATTTGCACTTTGCTAACTAGGTATATTTCAGAAACTAGATGGTCCAAGTGGCTGGGTTAAGTAAAAGTTGATAACATTCCCTCTGCATCTTTCTCCTCATTCATGGTGAATGTAATTGGATTATAGCCCCAAGAACACACTCTTCAGCAAACCATTGTAGATTAGAACTTGCTGTGCAAGTACAGTCTGAGTAGCATTTCATCCCAATCTATTTGGAAGTAACCATTTGTTAATATTTTTTGCATTGTTCTTATTTAACTTGTAGTTGTACAAGCAATGTACTTATTTGGCTCAGTGCTGATATACATTTTGTGAAATTGGTTAAGTTGTTGTGGTCAGAATGTCATGCTAAGTAACATGAAATTTAGTGTGTCAATCTCTTTTAAATCAAGCTGTTAAATCCTTATTGAAATAAGTTGTGTGTTTTACTCATTTTTTTGAATAATTGGTAATCAAAACTAGGACTAGAAATTATATGTGCCCGCAGAATAAACTATTCAAAGATATTTAAGATAGTCCTTCAAAATCTATGACAATTGTTATTGAAAAAAATTGCAATCCACATGCACATTTCCAAAATTCAAAATTAATCTTCTGAGTCTTTGTAAAAGATGATGCCATATGGAAGAGAACTAGCCTCTGTTTTCTGCTTCTTTTACCCCCCCTTCAACGTTCATTATACTAATACTCTGTGGTCCACTGATGTGTCTTGATACGGTCAATAAATGCATTCACTCAAAGTTCTGTTGCAATTTGCAGAAATAGGTGTGGCAAAATGCAGAAATAAAGGACTTATTCATTAAAAATTTCATGTAATAAAATCCCCTGTTACATATTAGGTGAACAGTTCAGGAGGGGCGGAAGTGTTTTGCAAACCAAACTCGTCACAATAAAATTATATAGCTAAAAGTTTAAAAAAAACTCAATTGTTGCAGAAGATACACAACAAGTCACTCAACCTATGATTTCCCTATCCAGCTGTTAACCTTTTGGCTGTCAAAGCTTTGTTTAAAGTACTCCAACCATGTGATGCACCAAATTAATCACTCTTTTCTCTCCCAATATTCAAACTGCTTGCTGCGTATTTCCAGAAATTTATTTTTATTTACTGGTGTCTGTGATTGAAGCTGGCTGACTAAATACCGATCCGAGTCAGTGAGCTGAGATGCAAATTCAGTTACAGTGCTGTCAGATCAATTTGAAGCTCCTACGTTAAATCTAAGGGTGAGTCATTGTACATCTCTTGTAAAGAGCAGTGTGTTCACCAATTCATCAGGTTGTCATTCTAGAACTGATGCCCACCACAATGCCCTTGTAATTGAGAGGTGGCTTCCTGAACGGAGTTGGACTAACAAAAATGTTCCATAATTTTTTCATTGGAAATGTGACCTATTTGTTCAAACGATCTTTCAAATGTAAAATGTTAATCATTATGCCTCCGAACGAAGAAACTGCATTGTATGCAGCACTTCAAAGCCCCGGAGAAATCCAAATGAATTTCACATGAAGAGAATTGCTGTATGTAATTATTTGGATAAAACTACAGCCATTTTAGGTACAACAAAAGTCCATAAAATAGCCCATAAGTGATTTGTAACTTTTTTTTGATTGTGTGCGTCATAGAATAATGTTCACTAAAGCAAAGAGGTCTCCTGGGTTTTGAAATAGTGTCATGGAATCTTTAACATGCAGAAGAACTATTAGAATAGGCAGATCTAGGGTCTTAATTTAACATATTGCCCAAAAGGGGTCATCCTTGATGAAATAGCATTTCTATTCCATGAACATGGAAGCCTAGATCTTGGCAAGCTGACTGCACGCAATATATTGTGACAGGATAGGTAGATAAAGTATGAACATTATGTTTCAGATAATTGATGATAAATTGTAATCTGCATGTCAATAAAGTAATCACTTTCATTTGAACAATCCTCCTATATTTATGTCTTAAAAACAAATTGATTGTCATGTTTGTAAGAGTTCCTCATTTCTTCAACTTTTAATTTGAATTTAAGATAATGTAGCTTTGAAACTGAAATTTTAAATGAGCATTATAAGCAAAACCCCAAGTGGTATTTCAAATTAATAAACAGAATTTCATGATGATCTGTGGCTGAACTTTGTACTAAGGCTGTGAAAGTATTTGCATTTCTGGTTTGCTGTCACCCGGTTTTAACAATTTAACGAGGAGGCAGTGCTAGTTGAACTCAATATCCTGCATCAAATGTGAAGAACCGCAGCTGGTGTCACCCTAGTGATATAGCTTACAACTTATTTAAGTATTCTCGCTTCATTCCCTCAGCTTTAGGGTGCTTGTGGCATGGCAGTAGTTTACTGTCTACCTCTGAGCCGGGAGGCCCAGGTTCAAGGGCCACCTGCTCCAGTGGAGTCATAACATCTTTGAACAGGTTGAACAGGATTGTATCCCTTCGGCTTAAATTGTGACACTACATAATCTTAAGACTTCCTTGTTTAAGAGATACCACCGCACTTCAGTAAAATTTTCACTCAGCAGCCTGTCCATGTCCTAAAACAAAATGCAGAAGTAAATAGCAATAGAAAACCGGTCAAGACGAGCATTTAAATTAGAACTGCAAGTTGTTTATCTGGTGCAGAATCCATAAGCAGCTCTATAACCAGTTATCCAGTAAGAAATTGTGTTTTCATGAACAATTTAAAAAAAAAATAGATATGGGCCACATTCCATAAGTATATACTTCTTAGCCATTGGAGATATAGTAGGATCATAGTTCATTTCAGATGATTTTATCTTAGTGAGCACATCTTCATAAGTGAAATAAGTGAAATTGTTAAGGTGCTAGAGGACAGTATCCATTTTCAGTGCTGATTTGTAACCTTGGGATCTTAAGTAAAATGTGGCTTAATGAATTGCAGCTGTGTGCCAGTTTCTCAACATTAATGTTACCACGAGTGCTATGTAATTTTATGTATCATTATCGTGTGAAAGCACCCATTACTGTCAAAGCTGCATTCAAGCTTTGTCAGCTCCGTTGATATAGTCTTTGAGCTATGAATAAAATTACAATGTGACAGGAGAATTGTGCTTCTGGCAAAAAAAAAACAAGCGATCTTTTCCAAAAAAGGCTACTTATTACGACAGCTTAAGTGAACTCACAGACAGGCTTCATCCACATATGTAATCTAAAAGTAATTTTGAAACAGAAAACAATATTTGTGTCATACTGCAGTTGCTTCTTTAACAGCACTGTGTAGTGTGAACCTTTTTTGTGAACGTTATACATGGTGACAAAACGGGGAAGCTTATACATTTGATGTTATCTGTCACCAAACCACTTCCCACTAGTGGACAATGATGTTTGAAGGCGTTGAGTGCAAGGAGGAAGTATTGTGAAGCATCTCTGTTTCTGTGTATGGCTCTTTAAAGTTGATTTTGTGACACTTGCTTTGCATTTTTCCTCTGGGTTGTCCATTTCTTAAGTTTTTAAAACACAGTGGGTGTCAGATGACTCTCTGGATTCAGCTAGATGGTTTTTTTTATCCCCCTAGATGTGGATCTTTGAACAGCAGCACAGGTAAGACTATGTCACAGCAGTGTTTGAAGTAAAGTTCTGAAATATAGTAACTAAATGGAAGAAAAATAATTAAAATGCCTCCAAATGTAATATTACTTCTAAATAATGAAAATATCATACTGTTGAATGATGTTGTAGGTCCCCAGTCATCATCCATGACAAATGTACAACTTAGCAACTGTGCAGTTTTCATGTAAACTTCCAAATGTGTCCAGCCCTCATTTGTACTAATTGAAGCATATTACTTTAACAAAATTATTACTGTATACACAGTTGCCTCCTATCTTAGATTATTTCACATGCCTTCTGAAATACCTTGGTATATGGTACTGCACAATAGAGCTTGTAGCAGTTTTAACTTTTATAGAATATTTATAAACAAGGAGGTAGATCTTAAACAGTGGTCTGAGGTAGATAATTTGCAGGAACAACAAATGCAGGAACAACAAATGCAGTAACATCAAAGAATGAGGAACCTCCAGGAAAACGAAAACAAGATGATAATCATGTCAATTATATGTTCATTTCTTTTTAGCTGTCAGAGAAAACAAGCTCTTTTGACTGGTTATGGAGTTGGTGTTTGTGTACCTCTGTGAGTCCTATACATATATAATTCATGTGCTAAATTTAGGGTGGATTGAAAACCAGTTGTCATTTAAAGGCTAATAGATACTTAAAGTGCCATTTTGGTTGGAACGGTTTGACTATTTCTGTTAAACATCTCAATGATAGTTTACTTACACTGGGAATTTTTCTCCTCGCTGTTAACATTCTGCTAAATAGCTAAAGGAATTGATCTGCTGTGATTATATTTGCATGAATACTACTACTTGTGTCGTGTGTTATTCATTTCTGTGCTTAAATATTTGTGTGATGACAGCTTGCTAATTGTGGATGCATCACAGCTGAGGGCTTGTCTATTTTTGGTCAAGTTGATTTATTGAATTTATTTATTGATGTATTTATTGAAATAAATACATAAATCAACTTGACCAAAAATGGACAAGTCCTCAGCTGTGATATGCCCACAGTTGGTAAGCTGTCAGCACACAAATATTTTAAGCATAGAAATGAATAAGTTCCACACCTGGACAATTTTTCAGGCAGGATTAATTAGTTTGGAGAAGGAGAATGCTGGCTCTATTTTTCCCCTCTTTGCACTCAGACCAATTGTAACAGCTATTGTGGTACTCCATCTCAAATCAGCTAATGTCATGCAGGTCACAAACAAACAGGAGGCATTTTGATTTGTAATGTATATAGCTATCAAAATAGATAATGTTCAATCTCATTCACGTTAGATGTTCATGACGACCATTTAGAATATTCATTTGAATATTTTATTGCATTTTCACTTGTAATGAAAACATTTTCTCGCAATCTACATTTTTGTACCATTACCTTTGGCTGGCTTCATATTTAGGCAAGTAAGATAAGGGTAGTACTGAGTTACAAGAATGATTTCACTCAGACCTATAGCTAAAGTTTCCCAGCAATGAGCTAAGTGTTAATTTTTGTATCAGAGATAATAGGAACTGCAGGTGCGAGAGAATCCGAGATAACAAGGTGTGGAGCTGGATGAACACAGCAAGCCAAGAAGCATCATAGGAGCAGGAAGGCTTGACGTTTCGGGCCTATACCCTTCATCAGAAATGGGGGAGGGGAAGAGGGTTCTGAAATAAATAGGGAGAGAGGGGGAGGCTTGGACAGTTTCCCATGTTAGAATCCTGTCTGAAGGAATGCTACTCTTTTCCAGTTGAATATGAGAGTGTCACATGTTGAAAAGCCTTCAAACAGTTGTTAACATTGACTATAATTAAGCAGTAAGAAAAGAGAGGAAACGACAAACAAAATGCTGCACTTGCTTTTGGGACTAAACAAGGGCTGCTTGCCTTTCAACCAGCAGCATTTTATAGTCGATGAATGGTGACTTCCCGTAACTCCAAACTATCGGTTGCAAGTGTCAATTGTCTGGCTTGTTGCACTGCATTTATTGTGGGAATCTGATATTCCACCTACCTAATCTTCAATTCTTCCTTCCCAGAAGATGGTTGCTGCTTTCCCAAATCTTCGGTGTCCATCACATTCCCTTCTTTGCCTGCTCCAGTTGTGCAGAGCACAGAATGAAAGGAATATGCCATGCAGTCTGTCTGGAGTGTACTGCCAGCCACAGCCCCACCCCCAGTCTGATCCACGCCACTGAATCCCATCTTCAAGAGGCTTATCTGCTCAACTATGGCCCTGGTCAAAGAATGGGTTGCATTGCATTTGTTTTCAGCCTCAGCTGATGAGTTACATAATGGAGTTGTCATCCATTGTTTCAGAGGGTAGCCCTCATCTCCAGCCTTGAAAGGCATTCACCCCGTGAAATACCCAGCCCAGGAACTTTTTAGAATTATCAAAGATGTAGGGCATCATGTGAACTTTCCGGGAACCTGGCACAGATTTGAAGGATGTGATAACAGTGATCATAGATGACTTGTACATTGAACAAATGAGACCCCTTTTCTGTTGATAAAGTCAACTGTTTTTGAAATGGGCTGTCTTTACAATGTACAGTCTATAGATCCTTGCACCTGATAGAAACCAGCATATTGACAAAGCCTACTGCTCGTGCTGCAACATTGACCTTGAAAGGGTAAGAATGAGTTGAAGTAGTGTGATCTTGCACAAATTGCATTGTTAACAGTCTTTGACATGTTGAGGATTGAGATATTCCACACAGGTCCCCAGTGGGTTTTGAAGGTACCCCATTGCATAAACATTTAACACAGCTGTCATTTCGATGGCCACCATGATTAAAACATAAGAAATAGGAGACAGAATAGAGATTTCAGCCCCACAGACCTGGTGTGTAATTCAACAAGATCTGTCCCAGGTCTCCTCTCCTCTTTCATGCCAACTCATCATAGCCCTCAATTCTCAATATTACAAAACTCTATCCACTTCCTGTTTAAATTCTTATAGTCAACTAGTGTCCACAATTCTCTGGGATTGAAAACTCCAGACATTCACTGCCTTCTGGGAGAAAACAATTCTTTGCCCCTTAGTTCTAATTGGCGTGACCACCTATACCTTCATTTGAAAGTCCTGCTCCAGTGGATGTGGCATTCTCAGTCTGTGGATGGCATCAACTATGATAGATTCTTAACCTTTCCTATCACCTCCACGTCCTTAGGTGACTTTTCTTCTGCAACATCTTCATGATGGAGGCTGATTGGCATTTGCTGGAGGTTCCTGTAGGCCGTCGGTATGCTCATGTATTTACACCTCCCCAATTTCTATATTCATTCACTGCACAGCGGGCACAATGACAATAAACCCTGCTTTGTCTGGTTCCATTGGTCCGTATTTCAGTGAGCCCATGTGGGTAATATCAAAAACAAACAGCTCCTACGTAATGTGAATAGTCAGTATTTGCATCATACAAAGCTGATCAATTTTTTTGACTATTCATCGGTGTTTTATAGTCCTGATTGGAAAACTGAGCTGACTTTATAGACTCTCTGAAAGATGTGGGACACGACAGAATGGTTTGGAAAATATGGCAGGATTGAAGAAATGAGATTCTTGATATCAACAATAAAACTTTCCCCTTAGATTCTCACCTAGTGGCTGAAATCTTTTCTAGTGAGAGGCAACAGCCCTATTTGCACACATTAACATCTCGTTAGCTAGTCTCAGCTCATTTGCAGTTTCTATTTTCCCAGATACAGGAGCAAAGCTAGATGGTATCAACTCCCAACTCAAGAATCAGAGCAGTAACTTGGCAGGTGCAGCTTGTGGCTTCTTTTCTGGGCATCCATTTTGGCTAGCATTCATGAACATCTCAGGGCACAATTCATGGACAAGGGCCACCAATACTTTTTAATGGAGATCGGCGTTAGTGAAGCAGCAGCCATTCCACATCATGGCACATTCCGACACACTTATAATACATTTCAGCAGTTCAGTACTCCATTTTGGAGTTCACTTATATCTTGCACTGTAATGCTGCTGAAGGCCACACACAAACAGGCACCTGTCTCATGCATCAGAACGAGATGCACCTTTGGCTTTTATCTTGCTTTCTTAGCTCATTTTGTGTTTACTTGGACGATCATAACATCTCTGCCTTGTCTTGCCTTTTAGTACAAACAGAAGTTGAGGTAGTTTGTCATACTTCCCGACAGGGGTGGCGTTTCACTATAGGGCACCATGCTACATAAATGTCACACCTAAAGCATGTGGTAACTGCTCATGTGGCAAACAGGCTGCATGTGCCTGAAACAAAGGGGACGATGACTTAGTTCAGTCAAACGGGATTATGGTCAGTCAGCAGCTGGATCCATCCTTCTTCAGGAAGAGTGATAAGTAGATAAGCCCAGAGTGAGTAGGAAGCAAAGCATAAGAAGTGTTAGTAGTTTTGCAGAATAGGTTGGTGAGATCCAACGAGGGATGATGCTGCATGCAACAGTGAGTGGTATTGCAACTTTCCACGTGGAGGCCAATTGCTTATATAATAAGGTGAGCAGCGTAAAATTGCATGAGAAAAGTCTGTAGGGCTCATGGAGAGAAAACCTGTATGAAACTCCCTAAAATAATGGCTTAGCCAAATTTTGAGAAGATTCAGCCCCAAGTCTTTCACAAAATCAGACTTTGCCTCATAATATTTATAGCAGTCTGCCTGGGTATTATCAATGGCTGCTCAGCTAAACTTTTAAACTGATTCTTTAAAATGGTAAAAGTTCAGGTCTTGATTGCCATCTTGAAGGCAAAGTTTCCATTAGACTTGTTGAAGAAATTTTTTGTAAATTGTTTGTTTCCCATGGGAGCATTCTGTGCGCTAATTTACTGCTATGGTTGCCTATAGTTACAGCAGCAGTTTCATTTTGAAAGTATTTTTTTAATCTATGAACTGCATTGGGATATTCTGAGTTATGAAAGACACAAAATGAATAACACTGAATTGCCATAGCACCACTACCAAAGCATCATCTGATGAGGTTTGAACCCTAATATCTACGGCTCTTTAGACCTCACCATTTGTGCTGGGAGAATAATTATAACTGTATTGACTGTAGTTTGTCCTCCTGAAGTCCCATGCAGTTTGACTTTTTTTCTGCCTGTATTGATCTTAAATGCTGTAGAGATTTGTGTGTTCCATTTCATTTGCCTGCAGATCGTAGCAACAATAACGAAAAAAAAAATAGCAACTCAGAAATGTAAATCATCTTTGTAAATTCATACAAATTTGTTGTCTGAGATGCAGAATGAGATTGTTCAACTATGGTGTAACTTAGTAAGGAAAGCTGCCATGCCTCCATAATTTAACTAGAATCAGGTGCTTCATTCTTTTGATGTTTTTAATTTTCCAGATGTGGTAAAAGGAACGGTGTACTAGCAACAAAGTTTACAGTAATGTACATGGCTACTTTCTGACATTGAAGGAGTCTGTGTAATTTGATATTACCAGCAGAAGTTTTAAAAAAAAGTTAGAGTATCACTGAAAAGGAACTTCTTGCATTTGTACAACATGAGCTTTAATTTTTCTTTTCATTCCTTTTAGAATAGGTATTCACTGTTCAGGCCCTATTGCTTTGATTTTCTGTTTTGATATTATCTTAATCTAATTTTCAACTAAGTCTTTATTGATTGTGTTGACTTGGCAGTAGGCATTTAACTTCCTCTGTAGATTGAAAGGTTGCTAATTTTCTACAAGTATCCCATTCTTTACTGTATTACTAGTTTCATTTTAAACCTTCGCTATTCTTCGTCTTCAAAGAGTGCACTCTACAGAGGATTTCAATTGTACACCATTACATATTATTTTCTTGGCTGTCAGGCCACTCTTCTAGTAAAAATTTAAATTGATCTTTGAGGGAGGGTCTTGGATGTTGCATACAGCTCACTTTCTTTCAAATGAGCCATGAGTTAAAGAATAATTTAAATTTGGTGTGGTTGATTTATTATCTAGGCTGGTTTCCCCACAAAATAGAAAAATAAAATCTTATATCAAGGCAGTGGAGAGATGTGTGGGAGTGGATGCTGTGATGAGTATTTAATTAAAAGTGGAGGAAAGTAAATAACCCTTCTGTAAATCTCAAGAAAAATATCCTCGGATCATAAGTTAAATGGTACATCAAAAAGATGTCTATGGGAATACACTGTAACACTCTATCAGTATTCAGTTTTGTTTACAATACTAAACTCTAGTCATACTGTCATTTAGTGTTTAAATACAGACAATTTTCTGCTGTGCATTTAAACCTTTGGGGACTAGTTCTGACTGCTACACTCAACAATGCTTTTCAATTAGTTGCATGTCTGATGGGAGGAAGGAATAAATTACACAGATTAAGATTAGAAATCCATATCAGTAGACTTCATCTTGGTTGATGAGTCAAAACTCGCCATTCTTGTAGGAACATTCCTCACTTGTCTAAGCAAATTTAGGAAGGGATTACAGAGGCACGTCTTTGAACCCCTGTTTGTGTTCGAGAATTGGTGGCTTATAATCATCAAAAATCACACAGCTCAGGCAAGTTCTGCCAGTTTATGCAGCTGTGACCAGTCAACCGTTTGGAGTTTAGTACTGAATATAGAAGAAAATTACAAGCTCCTAGTGAGTGGAGCTGGAAGATGGATCTACTATGTGAATGTTAGATCAGCAATCCTCCAGAGACTGACAGCAAATCAGTACTGAGCAAGTTTCCCATCACTAGGCTTATCGATTTAGGCCAGCTTCACTCCCTAGGTGAATTCTTCCCTCTGACCTGCCCCTTAGCAAATACCAGCACCTCCTAAAAGCAGTGAGCAATGCAAGCCATGGCAAAAAGTCTAACTGAATTTCTAAAACCATTAGATCACAGCATGCCCATGTACCAAGCACAATTTATAAGTGATTTTACTTAATTCTAGATTAAGCTTCAACAAAACCTAGTTAAAGTAGGCACCAATCTTGAATCAATTTGCATATTCCTGTACCCAGTCACTCCTGTAGTAGCTGTCGTTTCAGAATTGTTTCCTCATTACCTGTGTAACAACATGGTAGGACGTAGTACACAGAACAGTTTCTAGGAGCACAGTGAAGGAGGCATGAGTTTCATTTGTAATATGGGCTGCATTTTGATTCTCTTGTGCAACAATGAATATGCGTGTATGGGGTGCATCATAGAATCCGAGAAATTCTGGTATGAGAATGTCATTGTATTAATTTTCAATTTTATGTTTATGTTTTGAAGTATTGCAGATGTGATGAACTCCGCTTCGACAAAATTCTGTACGCTGATAGCCTTTGCCAAATGAGAGGAAAAATCCATTAGATCTCCTTTTTATGTTTCTGATACTAGTCCTGATCTACACAGGTTATTGCTGATTGAGAGAACTAGGATTGTGTTGGGATGGGGAAATTGGATTAGGGTAAACTTGTCAGTTTCTGTGAGGCAGGTCGGTAATATTTAAATTAGTTTTCAAGTCTCCGATTTTGTTCAGAAATTTGGATTTAATGCTTCTAGCATGGGTTTCCCAGGATTTTGACAACTCCACAGTTTGAGAGTAGAAGCTGCAAGGTCCAGCAGCAGAATGGTTTTCTAACATTTGTTGCCCAGCAGGAGTGTTTCCCTGCTTCCCATTAATTAACTGCCTTCTCCTCCACACCCAACAAACAATCTCTCGCTCTTGTTCACACTCTTGCCTCCCCCTTCACGTGCACAGGCACACACATATGCTCACTTGCTGCCTCGTGCACATGCACACATTATCCACCCTCTTGCTTCTTGCCTTAGCCATCTGATTAGTTATTCCCCTTCTACTTGCAGGTGCGTGGCCCTAACCTTTCCCCCCCCAGACTTGTCTTGATTGCTGAGGATTGATCCCTGGTTGTTGCCAACCACAGGCTTTCCATAGCTAACAAGCAGCCTTCACTGATTCTCTTCTGGATGGTGATGACTCAAGAAATTCTGACGAGATCCTTCCATTAAATTCACCAAGACCACTGTTTTTGGCTTATGTGTTTCCCGTGTGAAGACTGACAACTCCCTCCTTTCCTGCCTTCCTGGAAATGGTTAGGCCAGTCTTCCAGAAGATACATATAAACTCTTTCAAAAATTTTAATACATATATTAGATAAAACCAAAAGAAACAGGAACAAGATTGGCCTGTTCAGGCCCTTGAGTCTGTTCTGCCATTCAATAGACCATGGCTAATCTTCCTCACATCCACTTTTCTTTGTCTTTCCCAATAATCCTTTATTTCCCCTTTCATGTACGCAAGGACTCTGCCCCCTACTGATCTTTGGCAAGGAGTTCCAAAGACACTCAATTCTCTGAGAGAATAAATTCTTCATATCAGTCTTAAATTGTCCTTATTCTGAGACAATGCCCTCTGGTCCTAGACTTCTCTGATGAGGGATAACATTCTCTCAGCCTTTACCCTGTCAAGCCTCTTAAGCATCCTATATGTTTCAGTGAGATCATCTCCCATTCTTCTAAACTCCAATGAGTAGAGTCCCAACCTGTTTAACCTTTGCGCATAAGACAATCCCTCTCTACCGGGGATCATGCTAGTAAACTTTTCTGAACTGCCTCCAATGAAATGATATCTATCCTTAAATAAGGGGACAAAAACTGCCTGCAATACTTTAGATGTAGTCTCATCAGCACTTGTGCAGTTGTAGTGAAACTTCCCTGTTCTTATCATCCAATCCCCTTGAAATAAGGATTAAGGTTCCATTAGCCTTCCTTAATATCTGCTGTACCTGTGGTGTTACCTTTTGTGTTTCATGCACAAATATCTGCAAGTGTTGCAGCATTCTGCAGGTAGTCTCCATTTTAATAATCTGTTCTTTTGTTCTGTCTTCCAAAATAAACACTTTCATATTTTCCTACTTTATAGTCCATTTGCTAACTTTTTGCCTACTCACTTAACATATCGGTATCTGTCTGTAAACTGTCTGTACCGCTCTCACGGACTACCTTTCCACCTACTTTTGTGTAAGTATATGGCTGCAGTATATTCTTTCCCTTCCTCCAAGTCATTAATATGTATTGTAAACAGTTGCATTTCCAGCACTGATCTCTGTGGAACCCATTAGTTACAGGTTGGCAACCTGAAAAAGATCCCATATCTCCCACTCACTGTTTCCTGCACATGAGCCAATTCTCTATTCATGCCAATATACAACCTCTAACAACGTGAGCACTTATCTTGTGACTTAACCTTTTGTGAGATACATTGCCGAACACCACCTAAAGGTCCAAATAGAACACATCTACTGGATCCCCTCTATCTAGTCTGGTTCACACTTCCTCAAAAACTCGAATAAATTAGTCAGATATGATTTCCTTTCCATGAATCGATGCTGTCTTGGCTTGATTAGATTTTAATGTTCCAGATGTTCTGCTAATGCTTTAACAAATGACTCCAATACTTTTTCAACAATACATGTTAGACTAATTGGCTTATAATTGCCTTATCTTTGCATTTTTGAATAGGGGTGTCACATTGACAGTTTTCCAATCCTAAAGTACTTGTCCAGAATCTGGTAATTTTTTGGAAAATTACAACTGATACATCCACTGTTTAATCTAGCTACCTCTTTTAGGGTCCTGGCTGTAAGCCATCAGGGCCAGGGGCTTAACTGTCTTTAGCTTCATTAGTTTGTCTAAATCTACTTCTTTCTTGATAGTGATAGTACTTAATCCCTCCCCTGTGTTCTTTAGTATTAATGGGATATTTGAAGTATCTTTCACCATAAAGACTGATGCAAAATAACTGTTTAACTCTATTATTTCCTTGCTCCCCCAAACTGTCTTCCCAGATTCATTTCTCTAGGGGCCTGTGTTCACTTTGACCTCTCTATTCCTTTTTATATATTTAAAGGAGCTCATATTGTCAGTTTTTATATTTCTTGTTAGTTTGCCCTTACTGTTTATTTTCACCGTCTTTTTTATTATCATTTTAGTTATCCATTGCTAGACTTTGAAATCATCTGTCTTTGGGGCTATCACTGACTTTGGCCTCATTCTTTTTCTTTCAACTTAGTACTTCTCAAAACCCTTCCTCCTTTACTGGGATGTATTTTTGCCGAGAATCATGAATTATCTCCTTAAGTGTCTGCCACTGCTTGCTTACTGTCATTCCTGCTAATCTATTTGCCCAAGTTTCTCACTCTCAAACTGAATATTTAATATTCCCTGAAGAAGGGTCCTGACCCGAAACATCAACTTTCCTGCTCCTCTGCTGCCTGGCCTGCTGTGTTGCTCCAGCTCCACACTGTTATCTCTGACTCCAGCATTGGCAATTCTTACTATCTCTGAATATTTAATTCATCATTTTATGATCATCACTTTCTAGAGGATCTTTTACCCTGAGGTCATTTATTAAACATCTTCATTCTGCATTACCAGATAACTTGCAGCCTTTAGTTCCACAATGTATGCTCAAGGAAACTATTCCTTATGTGTTAATAGATCCTTACTATTCCTCTGCTCCAGTGAATATAATTATTTTTGTGCATAATTGACTGCACCATATCTTTCAGCCAGATTCAAAGTTACAGTTCAAGGAATATGTGCATGTGTACATGTTTTCTATGCATGGATTAACTTGTTTAGTTGACACCACCATAGCAAGCTGCAATGAAATACTAAATATGAGTTCCATTTTAAATTTATCCATGGCTGTTTGTTATTGTTGTACATTGTTTAATCTGCAGTTTTTGATTTTTTTTAAGTGACAGATCAACGGTATTGGATATTGCAGTTCAATACAGTAATTGTTGAGTCCATCTCTTAAGCATGCACATCCTTCACTTCAAAGTCTTTGACAATGTGGCTTAAACTTTGTTAGATTTTAAAAACTGAAAAGCTTTCAGGTTGACTGAAAGGGTACTGTAACTTGGGCTTTATTCACGACCTGCTGAAGGTATAGAGAACACATGGTTTGGGAACAAGATAATAAGCTCTACTTAAATGACAGACCAGCAATCCCTATCTAAGGAATACAGGCAGTAGTTAATACAAATTCAAGGCAATTAAAGGCATAAACTCTCAAGTCTACACCCTTGTTTTGAACTGAGTTTCCTGTGGTTCTTCCAGCAAGCCAGCAATTTTCTAATTGCTGATGTTCTGTGTTTGGAATCGGGGAATGGAGAAGTATCTGTTTCTCTATTTTACAGCATTGCTGAAATTTGCACCAGAAATGAAGCTTTCCTGTCTTTTGGATGATTTTATAGCTTATACTAAGAGCACTGTTTCTATTGCACCATTCGACAAGGTATGTATGAACCCTGAAGGAAACTAATGTCTCAGTTACGAGTGGCGTACCATAAGGATCTGTTGTGGGTCCTCTTCTATTTGTGATTTTTGTAAATGATTTGGATGAAGGAGTGGAAGGGTGGATTAGCAAGTTCGCGGACGATACGAAGGTGGGTTGCGTTGTGGACAGTGTGGAGAGCTGTTCTAAGTTACAAAGAGACGTTGATAGAATGCAGAGCTAGGCTGAACAGTGGCAGATGGAGTTTAGCCCTGAAGTGATTCATTTTGGAAGGACAAACTTGAAAGCAGAATACAGGGTTAATGGAAAGATTCTTGGCGGGTGTGGAGGAGCAGAGGGATCTCGGGGTTCATGTTCACAGTTCCCTGAAAGCTGCCACGCAGGTGGATAGAGTTGTTAAGAAGGCGTATGATGCGTTAGCTTTCATTAATAGAGGGATTGAGTTCAAGAGCCGTGAAGTTATGCTCCAGCTATACAAAAGCCTGGTTCGGCCACATCTGGAGTATTGTGTTTAGCTCTGGTCACTTCATTATAGGAAAGATGTGGAAGCTTTAGAGAGGGAACAGAGGAGATTTACCAGGATGCTGCCTGGAATGGAGGGCAGGTCTTATGACGAAAGGTTGAGAGAGCTAGGGCTCTTTTCATTGGAGCGAAGAAGGATGAGAGGTGACTTGATAGAGGTGTGCAAGATGATGAGAGGCATAGATAGAGTGAATAGCCAGAGACCTTTTCCCAGGGCAGAAATGACTATTACGAGGGGGCATAATTTTAAGGTGATTGGAGGAAGGTATAGGGGAGATGTCAGAGGTAGGTTCTTCACACAGAGTGGTGGGCGTGTGGAATTTGCTGCCGGCAGTGGTAGTGGAGTCAGATACTTTAGAGACTTTTAAGCGACTCTTGGATAGGCACATGGAGGATAGTAAAATGTAGGGCATGCAGGGTAGATTGATCTTAGTAGGATAATAGGTCGGCACAACATCGTAGGCCGAAGGGCCTGTACTGTTCTATGTTCTATTAGGATAACACAGTTTGGTTGTGTGCTACGGCTGCTGTTGAATTTACATATGGAATTGAGATTTTTGGGTATAATTTTGTAAGATGACTTGTGTCTGTTTTAAAGACAGATTAGTTTTCTTTTCAAAATAAATTGTAACTAATATGTGAACAGTTGCCATTCCTCACAAATGGGTCAAAATTCTGGAATTTCTTATCTAACAGCACTGTGGGATCAACATAATTACATATGAAGACAGTCCAGCACCATTATTTGACAACATTTAGGGTTGGGCAAGAAATGCCAACCTTGATTGGAAAAAACTTATTTCTTATGCTGTTTCAAAATTTCTGATGTTTTCCACAATTCATTTTCATCATGTTGTAACATTAATGATCTATTAACAAGGTCAGGAGACTAACTTGTTAGAAGTGGAGGGAAAAGAGCATTAGTTTACATAAGATTTAGCTACCACTATCTGTGTGGTTGTCTCCAATTGATCCAATCTAGAGAGTTAATGAACCTTTCTTTGACCTGAGAAAACCAGATGATATACTGAGCATAGGACATGAGCATTGAAAGTCACACAATTGGAAAAAAATTGCAAATGAGAAAATACTAATTGTATCTCCCCGAGCTTCAGTTTTAAACATTTGTTAATTGTAGAGGGTGTGGATGATTGAGTTTCAGAGTGAGGAGTCTGAGTTCTACATTTCTTGAAGGGATGAGTTTAGTAAGTTCAATGTTACAGTTGTAAAATTTACTGCATTCTGAACAGAACTACACAGCCATAATTAAGATATTTCAAATGTGAAATGCAGATGATCAGTACATCGATTAACCACATTTTCTGGGGATATGGTTAATTCTGAAACCAAATGTAGAAAGAAGTTTTGAATTTAATTTTACAAGTTTTGATTATAAGACATGGGGAGTAAGCAAATGAGATGAATTCTGTATATCTTAATGTATATCAGCTTTCACAAACCAGCTCTTTAAGCTAGCCTCAAGAATAAGGCAGAGAAATGTGAGTCCATAGATCCTTGAAAATAGCAGGACAGAATGATTTAGTGGTTAAGAAGGTATGTCGGTTACTTGACTTTATTCGTTGAGATGTAGCTTGTAAGAGCAGTTAAGTAATGCAATGTTTGTCCATTCTTCACCTCCTTCCTCGCTGTCCAAGACTTCAGACACAACTTCCAGGTGAAGCAACATTTCACTTGTATTTCTTTCGATGTGGTCTACTGTATTCACTGCTCACAATGTGATCTCTTTTACGTTGGCGAGGCCAAGCGCAGACTAGGTAGCCGCTTTATAGAACACCTCGGCCCTGTCCGTTTTTAAAAAAAAAATGTCCCTGACCTCCCAGTTCTTGTTATTTCAATAAACCACCTGTTCTAATGTTAATGTTTCAATCCTGGGTCTGCTGTAATTTTCCAATAGAACACAACACAAGCTTGAGGAACAACACCTCATTTTCCACTTAGGAACTTACAAGCTTTGAGGACTCCATACTGAATTTAATAACTTCAGTAACTGTCTGTATTATGTTTGGCTTCCATTTTTCTTACATTCTTTCCCCACACACACCCCACCACCATCAACAATACAGTCTTGTTTACTGTTAGTAGAGAAGATGAATTCTCTCCCTTTTACACCGTAATTTACACCCATTTTGCATCACTTATTTTTATTCCCCTTACCATTAAAAACCACGTTGTCTTTTGAAATGGGACTGCCTTTGTGAAGAGTTTTTAAAAATATATTTCCCAACATCTTTCAGTTCTGAAGAAGTTGTATTAGACTCAAAACATTAACTCTGTTTCTCTGTTTCCAGATGCTGCCAGACCTGCTGAGTTTCTCCAGCATTCTCTGTACTTTTTTCAGCAATTCTAGATCTGTGTAAAATATTAGTTAGAGCACAACTGCTGTACCACATTCGGTTCTAGTCACTCTTTACAGAAAGGTGTGATCACACAAGAGGAAGTTCCACAGAATTTAAGAATGTTGCTTTAAAAACCTGAATGTGCACTTTAGATGCTATAATTCATGGAGTTACAGACTAAGATTGGAAAAGTAACATGACGGTGGGGATGTCTTTTTTGGCTGAAGGGCAGCTTGGGTTGAAAATGGTTTCCTTCCATAAACTGCCTTTGAATATGGGCCCTTTTATATACTGAAATCAGTGGGTTGTTTATATAACCAGATTCAAAGATGGGCAGGTTAGGTGGATTGGCCATGCTAAATTGCCCATTGTGTCTGGGGATGTGCAGACCAGGTGGATTAGCCATGGGAAATGTGGGATTACAAGGGTAGGGTAGTGAGGGGGTGAGTCTGGGTGGAATACTGTTTGGAGGGTCAACCAGCTGAACCTCATAGAACATGAGTTCCTGATTGGACCAGTTAATTTGATCCAAATCAAGGAGCCCTGGCTGACAGATTAAAAGGGTGAGTGCCAGAGATATTGACACTCTGGTACATGACTCTGAATGAGGCAGTCAACGTCAAAAACTGTTCATGTGTAAATAAAGGGTGACTTGGCGACAGAATACCAAGTAATTTCACTGAAGTAATTTCACTAACTACAGTGCCATTGACAGCGAAATTGATGAAATGAAATTTTCGAAGGCACTTCACAGGAACGTTCAAACTTGGTTAGCCAGAATACAAGTCAAGTGTTACAAAACATGGGAGGAGTTAAGATGTGGGTATCAGCGTGTTTGATAACCTCGTGTACTGAGGGTGGAATGTGAGAAAGTAGCCAAGTGTATGTTGGAATTGTTGAGTCTAGGGATAATAAAGAGATGTTTTGTAGTTTCCCTTAGCCTTCTCTTCTACATGAAAAATAGCTGCAGCTTAGAGTGGTCTATGGAGCAGGAAAAGGCCCTTCGGCCTACTGTTCCTGTGCCAGTCAAAAACAACCATCTAACCTATTCTAATCCCATTTTCCCGCACTTTGCCCATAGTCTCATATACCTTGGCATCACAATTACCCATCTAAATACTACTTGAATGTTAAGGGTTTCTGCCTTTACCACCCTCACAGGCAGTAACTTCCAGATTTCCACCATGCTGTTGGTGAAAAGGTTTTTCCTCACATCTCTAAATATTCTATGCCTTACCTAAAACCTATGCCTCCTGGTCTTTGATCCCTCCATCAAGGGGAGAAGTTTCTTTCTGTCTGCCTTAGCTATTCCCCTCTCTATTTTATATCTTAATCATATCCCCTCTGCTTTAAGGAAAATAGCCCCATTCTGTCCAATCTCTCTTCGTAACTGAAACTCTTCAGTCTTGGCGACATCCTGGTAGTTCTCCTCTGCACACTCTCTAGTGCTATCCCATCCTTCACGTAACATGGATTCCACAACTGTTCACAATACTCTAGGCTGTGGCCTAACCAACGTCTTATACAGTTTCAGCATAAC
Organism: Ginglymostoma cirratum; assembly: GCA_024137785.1. Lineage (NCBI taxonomy): Eukaryota > Metazoa > Chordata > Chondrichthyes > Orectolobiformes > Ginglymostomatidae > Ginglymostoma > Ginglymostoma cirratum. Next base: position 56,221,445 of record JAHRHZ010000018.1, read on the forward strand.
CTCCCTACTCTTAAACGCTTTGCCTCGACAAATAAAGAAAACGGTGTGCTGCCTTAACCATTTGATCCACCTGTCGTCATACCTTAAGGGACTGGCTTATGCACACCAAGGCCCCTCTGATCCTCTCTTTCCCAGGGTCCTACCATTCATCACAAGTTTGCTGTTTGTGCAAGTGCATCGCCTTACACTCATCCAGATTGAATTCCATTTGCCACTCATCAGCCATCTGATCAGTCCATTTATATCCACCTGTAATCAAAGTCTATCCTCCTTACTATTTATTGCCCCACGAATTTTTTTATGTCATCTATGAACTTGCTGATCATCACTCCTACATTCAAGCCTAAATGATTTATATAAACCAAAACAGTAAGGGCCCTCGTACTGACCCCTGTGGGATCCCAAAGAACACAGACTTCCAGTCAGAAAAACACCGCTCAACTTTCACCTGCTGCTTCCTGCTACTCAGACAGTTGTGGATTCATTTGGCTAAATTTTCTTAGATCCAATGTGTTCTACCTTTTGCTATCAGTCTCCTTTTCTGATCTATCTATGTAATTAAAAATTCCTTATCCCCGGGACGATTCATGTGACTTTGTTCTGCAGCCTCTTCACATGTGAAATAGGCAGTAACTATTGACCCTACAAGTGTGACCTCCACATCTCATGTTTAATTTTAAACAAAAATCAAAAGCAGCTCCCTCTGTAATTTCAAGTGATAACTAGACAGTAGTAAACTTTCAGCAGTAATTGAACAATGATAAATTATGATGGGGAGAAAGTCGTAGGTGGGGCTTATCGCTGATAATTGTACAAAGTTCACCATTTGTGACTCTTTGGATACTGAAACAGTTGATTTTCAAATGTTACAAAATCTATACTATATGTAGCCTTGGGCTGACAAGTGATGAGTAACATTTGCATGGAAGAAATGCCAGCCATGTCCATCTGCAATAAAAGACAATCTAACCACCACCCCTCACCATTCAATGGTGTTACCTTTACTGAATCCCCCACTATCAACATCCTGGGGGTTACTATTGTTCATAAACTCAACTGGACTTGCCATATAAATACAGTGGCTACAGGAGTAGGTCAGAGGCCAGGAATACTGTGGCGAGTAACTCACCTCCGACTCCCTGAATCCAGCCCACCATCAATAAAGCATAAGTCGGGAGTATGATGTACTATTCCCCACTTGCCTGATTATTGCAGTTCCAACAACACTAAGAGCCTTGATACCATCCACGACAAATCAACCGGCTTGAATGGCATCGCAATCACCAGCATCCACTCCCTCCACCACTGACACTCCGTAGCAGCAGTGCATATTATCTATAGCAGAAATTCACCCAAGATCCTTAGATGGTACCTTCCTGACACTCAACCACTTTGATCTAGAAGACCAAAGATTGCAAATATATGGTGACACCATCACCTGCAAATTCTTGCCCTCCAAGCCACTCATCGTACATATTTGCAAATATATCAATACGAAGGTGGGTCGAGTTGTGGATAGTGCGGAGGGCTGTTCTAGGTTACAAAGGGACATTGACAGAGTGCAGAGCTAGCCTGAGAAGTGGCAGATGGAGTTTAACCCTGAAAAGTGTGAAGTGATTCATTTTGGAAGGACAAATTTGAAAGCAGAATACAGGGTTAACAGAAAGATTCTTGGCACTGTGGAGGAGCAGAGAGATCTCGGGCTTCATGTCCACAGTTCCCTGAAAGCTGCCACCCAGGTGGATAGAGTTGTTAAGGTGTATGGTGTGTTAGCTTTCATTAATAAAGGGATTGAGTTCAAGAGCTATGAAGTTATGCTCCAGCTATACAAAACCCTGATTTGGCCACATCTGGAGTATTGTGTCCAGTTCTGGTCACCTCATTACAGGAAAGATGTGGAAGCGTTGGAAAAGGTGCAGAGGAGATTTACCAGGATGTTGCCTGGAATGGAGGGAAGGTCTTGCGAGGAGAGGTTGAGAGAGCTAGGGCTTTCCTCTTTAGAATGACGAAGGATGAGAGGTGACTTGATAGAGGTGCACAAAATGATCAGAGGTATGGGTAGAGTGGACAGCCAAAGACTTTTTCCTAGGGTGGAGATAGCTATTATGAGGGGGCATAGTTTTAAAGTGAGTGGAGGTAGATATAGGGGAGACGTCAGAGGTAGGCTCTTTACTCAGAGAGTGGTAGGGGCGTGGAATGCATTGCTAGAGAGGATAGTGGAGTCGGCCTCATTAGGGGCATTTAAGCGGCTATTGAATAGGCATATGGTGGATAGTATAAGGCTGGGGTGGAGGTTAGATAAACTGTAGGTTTCGGGTAAAAGTTTGGCACAACATCGTGGGCCGAAGGGCCTGTACTGTGCTGTACAGTTCTATGTTCTATATCACTGTTTCTTCACTGTTGCTGAATCAAAATCCTAGAATTCCCTTCCTAAGGGCATTGTCGGTTTGACTGCAGCAGTTCAAGAAGGTGGCTCATGACCGCCTTCTTGGGGGCAACTAGAGATGGGTATAAATATTTGCTATGTTGCTGGTAGCAATGAGTGAATACAAAAAGAAAATAAATGAGCTTATTAGAGATAACAAGGCATGGGGCTGGATGAACACAGCAGGCCAAGCAGCATCATAGGAGCAGGAAAACTTGACGTTTCGAGCCTAGACCCTTCATCAGAAATGGGGGAGGGGAAGCGGGTTCTGAAATAAATCGGGAGAGAGGGAGAGGCCGATAGAGGATGGATAGAGGAGAGGATAGTTGGAGAGGAGGCAGACAAGTCGAAGAGGCGGGGATGGAGCCAGTAAAGGTGAGTGTAGGTGGGGGGGTAGGGAGGAGATAGGTCAGTCCAGGGAGGACGGACAGGTCAAGGGGGCAGGATGATGTTAGTAGATAGGAGATGGGAGTGGGGCATGAGGTGGGAGGAGGGGATAGGTGAGAGGAAGGACAGGTTAGGGAGGTGGAGATGAGCTGGGCTGGTTTTGGGATACGGTTGGGGGAGGGGAGATTTTGAAGCTTGTGAAATCCACATTGATACCATTGGGCTGCAGGGTTCCCAGGCTGAATATGATTTGCTGTTCCTGCAGCCTTCGGGTGGCATCACTGTGGCATTGCAGGAGGCCCAGGATGGACATGTCGTCTGAGGAATGGGAGGGGGTGTTGAAATGGTTCGCGACTGGGAGGTGCAGTTGTTTGTTGCG
>JAHRHZ010000018.1:56224735-56251870 GCA_024137785.1 Ginglymostoma cirratum
GAAGGACAGGTTAGGGAGGTGGAGATGAGCTGGGCTGGTTTTGGGATACGGTTGGGGGAGGGGAGATTTTGAAGCTTGTGAAATCCACATTGATACCATTGGGCTGCAGGGTTCCCAGGCTGAATATGATTTGCTGTTCCTGCAGCCTTTGGGTGGCATCACTGTGGCATTGCAGGAGGCCCAGGATGGACATGTCGTCTGAGGAATGGGAGGGGGAGTTGAAATGGTTCGCGACTGGGAGGTGCAGTTGTTTGTTGCGAACTGAGCGCAGGTGTTCTGCAAAGCGGTCCCCAAGCCTCCGCTTGGTTTCCCCGATGTAGAGGAAGCCACAACGGGTACAGCAGATGCAGTATACCACATTGGCAGATGTGCAGGTGAACATCTGCCTGATGTGGAAAGTCTTCTTGGGACCTGAGATTGGGGCGAGGGAGGAGGTGTGGGGGCAGGTGTAGCACTTCCTGCGGTTGCAGGGAAAAGTGCCGGGTGTTGTGGGGCTGGAGGGGAGTGTGGAGCGGACAAGGAAGTCGCGGAAGGTGTGGTCCCTCCGGAAGGCAGATAAGGGTGGGGAGGGAAAAATGTCTTTGGTGGTGGGGTTGGATTGCAGATGGTGGAAGTGTCAGAGGCTGATGCGTTAGATGCGGAGGTTGGTGGGGTGGTACGTGAGGATGAGGGGGACTCTTTTTTGGTTATTATTGCGGGGACGGGGTGTGAGGGATGTGTTACGGGAAATGCGGGAGACACGGTGGAGGACGTTCTCGACCACTGTAGGGGGAAAGTTGCGCTCCTTGAAGAATGAGGACATCTGAGATGTACGGGAGTGGAATGTCTCATCCTGGGAGCAGATGCGGCGGAGGCGAAGGAATTGGGAATAGGGGATGGCATTTTTGCAGGAAGGTGGGTGGGAGGAGGTGTATTCCAGGTAGCTGTGGGAGTCAGTGGGCTTGAAATGGACATCGGTTTCTAGGTGGTTGCCCGAGATGGAGACAGAGAGGTCCAGGAAGGAGAGAGAAGTGTTGGAGATGGTCCAGGTGAACTTCAGGTTGGGGTGGAAGGTGTTGGTGAAGTGAATGAACTGTTCGAGCTCCTCGTGGGAGCACGAGGCGGCACCGATGCAGTCATCAATGTAGCGGAGGAAGAGGTGGGGTTTAGGGCCAGTGTCGGTACGGAAGAGGGATTGTTCCACATAACCAACAAAGAGGCAGGCATATTCCTGGATTCTACTGGAGTGCCCTTACAAATTGTATTAATGGGCAATGCATGTCTCTATAAGGCAGAAAATACAGTGTAATAATCAAAGTACTTGCAAAAATGGTGAAGAGTGGTATGAAGATATTTAATTTGGTGCTTCCTCCTTTAAGAAACTGTTTGGATCTTGGTGTTCAGGCAAGATTCTCTTGTTCCCTTGGAATTTGGAAGGCGGAATATACTGTTCTGTTGAAATATTTTCTGATGCAGAGGTTGCAGCAAGTAAGGATATACACTATGTCCGCTATTTGAGGCTGGTTTGTTCTGTAATTTTTCTCGTCTTAAATAATATGCTATTATTATTTAAGTTTACCTGCGCAACTTTAGAAAACCGGTCATTTGGAGTTGACTACAAACAATTTTGAAATGTGAATGTGGGAATACAGTCTTGTTTCCATTGTTTCTTCTATTGCTATGGAAATTATTAATTGATTTGAAATAAAATCAGTTTTAAGGTGGATTGTTGGGTTAATGCTACTGTTTTGTTGTGAAACATTCTCCTTAATTTAGTTGTGCTGCGCCTTTTAATTATGTTATAAACCAGCTGCAGCATGTTCCAAACAATTGTTTCTGCTGCCTAGTGTCCATTCCATGACTGTTGCTACAGACAAAATCATTGCTGTAATCAACTTTTTTTTCTTTCAAAGACATGACCAGAAAATAGATATGTGTGGAAGACTGATTTTAAAAACTGCCTTGAACTTTTGGGAGCGATGCTTCATCGAGGCTGGAAGCTGGTATCCTGTTGAGCGTGCACAAAATCTATGAAATGCTTGAAATGCATATTTTCATTGCATTATTGTGGGACCATTTACCAATTTCAAGGCCATGTTGAAAAACTGTTTTCCTTCAGACAATTTAGTGGAGAGCATGGATGATGGAATGTAGGATGATTTATAGTGAATTAAGCTTCATCTGCTCTTAAACTGCTGGGGGTGTGGGGCTGAGGTTGGGAGGTACCTAGCGTCAGGAGATTGGTATAACAAGGTGTAGAGCTGGATGAACTCGGCAGTTCCTACTATCTCTGTCAGAAGATTGGTCCTGGCTTGCAAAACCAGGCAACAGCACCAGCCTGTGGCTAATTCTGTAGATGTTTTCCAGGGTAGGATTGGATCTAATTTGGCCCAGTTTTTGAAGGGCATTCTTTCCGTGGAAGTAAAAAAGAATGGTTGAGGAAAACTATATTGACTAATTAATGTCCACAAATGAATACTTTGATTTTGTTTGTTGAAGAAAAGTTAATGCAATGGGAGTAATCAATGAAAAACTGATTTATCACTTATTTCCATTCCTGGTCAAGTGATCAAATTATTGCTATAAATAATGAGTATTTGTTTTTGATGTAATGTGTCTGGACTGTTAGAAATTTGAGAAAAACATGAACCTCACTGTAAAACTGGAAACTTTATATAGAACAAGAGAGCGATATAAATGAATGGGTCACTTGACCTACTTGTAACACTGCAAAAATCAGTCTCTTTGATATTATAAATAATAGAGGGTTTTGAGAAATTTTAATATGCATGGTTTAATTAGATTGGCTTGTCCAAATCTTCATCCACCTCCGTATTGAAGTGGTGTGAATATTTTATGTTTCATCTGAAAGATTTGGAAATGATTACAGAGAGCCTTTGAATGGTCCCAATGACAATTTAATACCACTTGCATTTCACAAATAATATCATTGAGTGCTTCTATTGTAGCTCTTTTAATTTCTAGTTTCTTCTGAGTTTTGTAATAAATAACTTATGATGGTTAGAAAAATGCACTATCCATTGTAGCACTGAGTTAGTTGGGAAGGAAGGTTCCAGAATTTGTTCACTTGATGTTGTATTGGATGATGTCAAACAGTTGCATTTAAGATGTATAAATTAGTCTTAGTGACTTCGGCTTGCAAAGAAAATAAATTGATTGGTTGAGTATGCAATGGGTGGTGATGTACAGGTGAAGAAAAGGTAAAATGAAAATAAGCCCAATGTTTACAGACTTGACAGTTTAACTTCCAGTGGTGGGGAAACTCGAAAATTCATGTCTGACTAACTTGGACTTTTTTGAAGAGGTAGTAGAGAGGGCTGATGATAGCAGTTTTCTTGATGTAATAAACTTCCAGAAGGCATTTGATACAGAGCCACACAACAGACTTGTGAACATAAGGATCAGTAGCACCCTGGTTACAAAATTTGTTTAAGGATAGGAGGCAGAGTGTGATAGCTGATCGTTTTTGAGCCGGGGGAAGGTTTATAAGTGCTGTTCCCAGGCATCAGTATTGACCCCTTGCTTTTCCTGCTATATATTAATAATCTAGATCATGAGCTAGATCAAAGTTTTACAGGTGATAGAAAATTTGAGAGCACTAAATTCTGATCAGGACAATACAGACCTCCAAAAGGGGACAAACAAGCTGGTGCAATAGCAGATCAGTGGCAAATGAAGTTTGATGCAGAGTAGAGTCCAGTGATACATTTCAGTACAAATAACGTGGAAAGATAGAATAGCACCCTTTGGTTTATACTATCGTGTGTGCAAGATCACAGCCCCAGGTGAATGTGTACATCAGTCATTAAATGTGGCAGGACAGGTAGAATGAGCTCAAGGATGAAGTACCAGGGACATGGAGAGCTATCAATAACTTTTGGATGGAATAACTGTCCAGAAGTGTGCTGGAGGCAGGTTTGACTGAAGCATTTAAGAGGTTATTGGATAATCAGTTAAACAGAAACAATGTGCAGGGATGTGGGTAAAGAATGGAGATTGCCTATAATTTGAAATGTATAGAGAGCTGATGTAGACACAGGACGCCAAATGGCTTCCATTAGTACCACAACAATTGCGATTGTGAAACTGACAAACTGACAAATTACTTGTGAATGCTTTTATGTCAAGGTCAGTGAAATTCTGGAGGCCTGCTCATGCCTGTTAATCTGTATTTTAGCAAGGATTAGTAGCTTCACTGCTACTTGTGTCTGTACAATTGGGCTACATCTTGAAAATCATGTCGCAGTAGAAGAGTTAAAGCAGAAATAAGCAGCTGTTCTGGCTTCAGATGACTTTTGTCTGACACACACGTGCCACCCAAGCAGAATTACTTGCTGCAGAACCCATGTGGGGCAGAATTTAGGAAGAAAGATTTATGGAACAAGAGTTGATGGGTTGAATGTGAGAATGTGGTTATTTTGGAACCTGGATCCTTTAACCTTCACATTGCTACTTCCAGAGCAGTCTGTCATTGTCATAGAGTCTTACAGTCATACTGCACGGAAATGGACTCTTTGGCCCAAATTGTCTGTGTCGACCAGGTTTCCCACACAACTAGTCCCGTTTGCCCGCGTTTGGCCCATATCCCTCAAACCATTCCTATCCATGTACCTATAAAAATGTGAGGAAGGGTCACCAGACCCGAAATGTTAATTGTTTTTTCCTTCACAGATACTGTCAGACCTGCTGAGCTTTTCTAGCAACTTTGTTTTTAGTTCTATTATTTGCCATTCCTCAGCCCACTGGCCCAGTTGATCAAGATCCATTTATACTCTTAGATAACCTCCTTCACTGTCCACTATACCATCAATTCAAGTGTTACCTGCAAACTTCATAACCATGCCTTCTATATTCTTATCCAAATCATTTATATAAATGATGAACAGCAGTGAGTTCAGCACTGATACTTGTGGCACACCGCTAGCCACAGGCCTCCAGTGTGAGCAACAACCCTCTACCACCACCACCGCCCTCTGTCTCCTACTGTCAAGCCAATTTTGTATCCAATTGGCTAGCTTTCCCTGAATGCCATGTGATCTAACCTTCCTAACCAGTCTACCTTGTGGACCCCTGTCGAAGGCCTTGCAAAAGTCTGTCTACCACTCTGCTGCCTTCTATCTGCTTGGTCACTTCTTCAAAAAAAATTTACTCAAGTTTGAGAGACACAATTTACCATGCACAAAGCTGTTCTGACTATCCGTAATCACTAAGTCATTGTAAGCTGTGGAAAGAATGGACCTTGAATCAGGAAAGGGTGTTCCTGTGGAAAGCTTGGGAGCCCTGTTTATAACCAGTGTATTGAAGATAATACAATGAAAATGAAGACTAAACTCTGTCCTTTTTATGTAAACTCAGGACATTGCCAAAGCATTGCAGCCAATTAGATACTGTGAAGTATTGTCACTGTTGTAGTGTAGGAAATTTGTAAAGAGTTAATAATGTTAGCCTTTGACCTTCATTCCCAAGGTTTATCTTTAGTATAGGTTATATTAGCAGGATCCTTTTTAATATTTTTAGTTCTGTTGTCTCACCCAGCAGCCAGCCAAATGGCCTTTTGGTAGGAGATGACATCAGCAGCAACATAGTCCTCAGTAATATGTGGCTGGAGAGGCCATAGCAAAGGCTGAAAGAACCATTGGCTTGTGGCATTAGCATCTCTTCCATCATTTTCACTGTCGAATTTTCTGACCACTGGGAAACCAATGTTGTCCTAAAATTGCCCGAAGTGCATCTGTTTTTAATTATGTGAATGAATCAATGGGGAGGCGATGGCCTAGTGGTACTATTGCTGGACTGTTAATCCAGAGACCCAGATAACGTTCTGGGGACCTGGGTTCAAATCCTACCGTGGCCGATGGTGGAATTTGAATTCAATAAAATATCGGGAATTAAGATTCTGATGATGACCATGGATCCATTGTTGATTGTCAGAAAAACCCACCTAGTTCCCTAATGCCCTTTTAGGGAAGGAAACTGCCATCCTTACCTGGTCTGGCCTACTTGTGACTCCAGACCCACAGCAATGTGGTTGTCTCTGAACTGCCCTCTGGTCAATTAGGGATGGGCAATAAATGCTGCCTAGCCGGCGATGCCCTCATCCCGTTCACGAACAAAGAAAAAAAAAATCCTCCCCTCTACTCTGGAACACTCAAAGTCCCAAATATCAGCTGTCGTTATTAAGAGGCAGGTGTGTGGCAGGTTAAGGTTCAGGTGTATTGCTGTGTGAAGAGAAGTTCATATTTTTGTAATTTCAGAAAAGCACAAAGACGTTTCTAGAATGGTGCAGCTATTAACTTTTCCACATTTAAATCTTTGAGTACAGTTTTCCTAGTTGTTGCTGAGATGAACCATTGTGCAGACAATTCATTTTAACTGTTTGACTCCTCAAACAAATAATTGGCTGGGAAAACTCAAGTCTGGCATCATCCGTGGAGAGAAAGCAGAGTGAACATTTCGAGTCCAGTGACCCTCTTTAAGAACTGATTGTAGCTGGGAAAGCATTGGTATGTATGCTGATGATGGGGGAGGTGGTGGGAGGGGTAGGAGTAAACGATGGGTGCAGATGAGTTCAGAGAAAAAGAGAAAACAATGATAGTTGGGCAGACAAAGGAATGAGTAAAGGTCAGCCTGGGGGAATCAGCTGCTAATGGGGATTGTCGATGGCCGATAATGTGATAGTTGTGGTAACCACCCATGTGGTGACAAGGTCTTGAGTGTGAGGTTGGGGTAAAGACATGGGAAAGGGTGCTCAGGCCCTAAAATTATTGAATGACCACTATTGAGTCCTGAAGGCTGTAAGATCCCCAAGTGGAAAATCAGATGCTATTCTTCTAGCTAGCACTGAGCTTCACTGGAGCTCAGCAGCCAGCCTGAGACAAATGTTAATCAGGGAGCACAGTGGTGTGTTGAACTGGCGCACAGCAGGAAGCTAGGCGTCATTTTTGCAGACAGAACTTAAGTGTTCCACAAAATGGTCACCGAGTCTGCGTTTTGTCTCCTCCATGTAAAAGCGACCACATTGTGAGCAGCGAACACAGTCGACTAGATTGAGTGAAGTGCAGGTAAATTGCTGCTTCACCTGAAAGGTGTGTCTGGGGCCTTGGATGGTGATGAAGGAGGAAGTAAACCGGCAGGTGTTACACCTTGCGCAATTGCATGCGAAGGTGCTGTGGGGTGTGGGGCAGTGTTGGGAGTGGAGGAGGAGTGGACCTAGATGTCCCAGACGGAATGGCCCCTGCAGAAGGCTAACAAGGGAGGGGAGCGGAATATGTGCCTGGTGATGGCATCCTGCTGCAGGTGGCAAAAATGGTGGCTAATGCTTCTTTGGATGTGGATGATGGGTGGTAAGTGAGGATGAGGGGAACCCCATCGATGTTGTGGGAGGGAAGGGGGGCTGAGGGCCAAAGTGCAAGAATAGGTTTGACATGAGGATCCTGTCAACCACTGTGGTGGGGAATCCTCTGTTGAGAAAGAAGGTGGCATTTTGGAACAGATGCAATGGAGATGGAGAAAGGGAAGTGTGGTGTGACGATGTATAGTCGAAGTAGCTGTGCGAGTCGATGGGTTTGTAATGGATATTAGTGTCCAACTATCCCCAGAAATGGAAACCCAAATGTTGAGGAAGGAAAGGGAGGAATTGGAGATGGATCAGGCGAAGGTGAGAGCAAGATGGAAATTGGAAGTGAAACTGACAAACTTTTCCAGTTCTGGACATGAGGGAAACCGCACCGATGATGTCATTGATGTACTGGAGGAAGTTGTGAGTGGGGGCCACAGTAGGACTGGGAGAAGGAATGTCTGTCGTTCTCCACAAAGAGACGGGCATAACAGGGGCCCATGCAGGTACCTGTGGCCACCCCCATGACCTGAATAAAGTGGGTGGAGTTAAAGAAGAAGTTGCTCAAAGTGAGGATGAGTTTGGTCAGGTGGAGTAGGATGGTGTTTAATAGGACTGTTCAGGAATATTTCCTAGGAAGAAGTGGCGAGCCCTGAGACCATTCTGATGGGGCATGGATGTTTAAAGTGATTGCGCGTCCAGGGTGAAGAGGAGTCAGTTGGAGCTGGCAACCTGGAAATTCTGAAACCGGCGTAAATCATCAGCAGAATCAGACATAAGTGAGAAGGGACTGGGCTGCATTGACTCTTCCTTGCAGCTTAAAGGCTGAAAACTGAGTTGGTCACTAACAGACACACTATTTGCTGATGGCCCTTCTATCAGTGACTTCAAGATTTACAAGAAAACAATTGTGTATTTTTATTCTTTAACAATGTACTACAATTGCTTATAAAGTTTGCTGTTCTGATGACATTGATTCTTATTGTTTTCACATGAGATGAGCTGCAGTGTGCTTATCTGAAACCTAAAATTAAAGTGGAAGGAGAAATGTGTTAATTTTTCCTTTCTCTCTCTCTCTCTCTCTCTCTCTCTCTGAAAATCAGCATGGATAGCAATTGTACTGTAGAGTCTAATGTGGTGTTATGGAGTCCCTTCACAGGTCAGTCTTTCCTATTTGCCATTCATGAACCAGCACGGAAAGACAAGTGTTAAAATGGACAAAGCTCATTTCAGAATCAGTGGGGGCCTCACCCTCACTTTTTTTTAAAAGTCATAGGTATTTCTACCAACTATCAACGAGTTTCATGTGCTTTGATATAAAATAGGTTATAGTAGATTAGCTACAAATATTGGAACTGCTTATACAGAGTATCTAATTCAAAACTTTAACCAGGCTTTTGGCTGTTTCAATTCCATGCTACTTTCCCGTTTCTTTACTTTCATGCTGTCCTGGACCTATTCCCACTAAGTTGTTAAGTACCCAACTTTCTTTCCTGACACTAGCTGATATTGCAAATGGCTTCCTCTGTCAAGGTGTGCTTCCTTCCTCCTTTGACTTGAGTGAAATCTTTGATATTTTTGATTACACCCCTCTCTGAAACTGCTACTCTGGTGTCCCACTGAGTGGATCTGATGCCATTCTTAACTGTTGATTCATAGGTGGGAGAGTATCTGCAATGGCTTCTCTTGCTGCTCTTCCATATTGCCTCGTGTTCTCCAAAGGTCTGCTGTGGCCCTGCTGTGGCCCTGCTGCCCCTCTTCCCCATCTACGTACTGCCTGCCTCTCTCTCAAACATCATCCAGTCACTTTGCACATAAACATTTGCTCAAAGGTCTACTTCCTACCACCTCTATCTTGAGTCATGAGCCACATTTGACAGTAGATTTCAAGAACTGGGTGCATCGTAATTTCCTCCAATTAGACAAAGAACAAAGAAAATTACAGCACAGGAGCAGGCCCTTCGGCCCTCCAAGCCTGGGCCGATCCAGATCCTCTATCTAAACCTGTTGCCTATTTTCCAAGGATCTGTAACCCTCTGCTCCCTGCCCATTCATGTATCTGTCTAGATACATCTTAAATGACACTATCGTGCCCGCCTCTACCACCTCTGTTGGCAATGCCTTCCAGGCACCCACCACCCTCTGTGTAAAGAACTTTCCACGCACATCTCCCTTAAACGTTTCCCCTCTCACCTTGAAATCGTGACCCCTAGTAACTGAGTCCCCCACTCTGGGGGGGGGGGGGCGCAAAAAGCTTCTTCCTGTCCACCCTGTCTATACCTCTCATGATTTTGTAGACCTCAATCAGGTCCCCCCTCAACCTCCATCTTTCTAATGTAAATAACCTAATGTACTGAACCTCTCTTCATAGCTAGCACCCTCCATACCAGACAACATCCTGGTGAACATCCTCTGCACCCTCTCCAAAGCATCCACATCCTTTTGGTAATGTGGCGACCAGAACTGTACGCAGTATTCCAAATGTGGTCGAACCAAAGTCCTATACAACTGTAACATGGCCTGACAACTCTTGTACTCAATACCCCGTCCGATGAATGAAAGCATGCCGTATGCCGCCTTGACCACTCTATCGACCTGCGTTGCCACCTTCAGGGTAGAATGGACCTGAACACCCAGATCTCTCTGCATCCGTTTTCCCCAGGGCTTTTCCATTTACCCCGTGTAGTTGGCTCTTGAATTGGATCTTCCAAAATGCATCACCTCTTATTTGCCTGGATTGAACTCCATCTGCCATTTCTCTACCCAACTCTCCAATCTATCTATATTCTGCTGCATTCTCCAACAGTCCCCTTCACTATCTGCTACTCCACCAATCTTAGTGGCATCTGCAAACTTGCTAATCAGACCATCTGTTCCTTCCTCCAGATCATTTACGGATATCACAAACAACAGTGGTCCCAACATGGATCCCTGTGGAACACCACTGGTCACAGTCCTCCATTTTGAGAAACTCCCTTCCATTACAACTCTCTGTGTCCTGTTGCCCAGCCAGTTCTCTATCCATCTAGCTAATACACCCTGGACCCCATGCGACTTCACTTTCTCCATCAGCCTACTATGGGGAACCTTATCAAACGCCTTACTGAAGTCCATGTATACGACATCTACAGCCCTTCCCTCATCTATCAACTTTGTCACTTCTTCAAAGAATCCTATCAAGTTGGTAAGACACGCACAAAACCATGCTGCCTATCACTAATAAGCCCATTTTCTTCCAAATGTAAATAGATCCTATCCCTCAGTATCTTCTCCAGCAGCTTCTCCACCACTGACGTCAGGCTTAGCGGTCTATAATTACCTGGATTATCCTTGCTACCCTTCTTAAACAAGGGGACAACATTAGCAATTCTCCAGTCCTCCAGTACCTCACCTGTGCTCAAGGATGCTGCAAAGATATCTGTTAAGGCCCCAGCTATTTCCTCTCTTGCTTCCTTCAGTAACCTGGGATAGATCCCATCTGGACCTGAGGATTTGTCCACCCTAATGCCTTTTAGAATACCCAACACTAACCACCTCCGCCCCCCCCCAAACCCCTTATGCCGACTTGACCTAGAGTAATCAAACATCTATCCCTAACCTCAACATCAGTCATGTCCCTCTCCTCGGTGAATACTAACGCAAAGTACTCATTAAGAATCTCTGTCATTTTCTCTGACTCCTTGCATAACTTCCCTCCCTTGTCCTTGAGTGGGCCATCCCTTTCTCTAGTTACCCTCTTGCTCCTTATGTACAAATAAAAGGCTTTGGGATTTTCCTTAACCCTGTTTGCTAAAGCTATTTCATGACTTCTTTTAGCCCTTTTAATTCCTCGTTTCAGATTGGTCCTACTTTCCCAGTATTCTTTCAAAGCTTCGTCTGTTTTCAGTCGCCTAGACGTTATGTATGCTTCCTTTTTCCTCTTTGCTAATCTCACAATTTCACCTGTCATCCATGGTTCCCTAATCTTGCCCTTCCTGTCCCTCATTTTCACAGGGACATGTCTGTCCTGCACTCTAATCAACCTCTCTTTAAAATCCTCCCACATATCAAATGTGGATTTACCCTCAAACAGCTGCTCCCAATCCACATTCCCCAGCTCCTGCCGAATTTTGCTATAGTTGGCCTTCTCCCAATTTAGCACTCTTCCTTTAGGACCACTTTCGTCTTTGACCATGAGTATTCTAAAACTTACGGAAATGTGATCACTATTCCCAAAGTATTCAACCACCTGGCCAGGCTCATTCCCCAACACCAGATCCAGTATGGCCCCTTCCGGAGTTGGACTTTTTACATACTGCTCTATAAAACCCTCCTGGATGCTCCTTACAAATTCTGCTCCATCTAAACCCCTAACACTAAGTGAATCCCAGTCAATGTTGGGAAAATTAAAATCTCCCATCACCCCCACCCTGTTGCTCCTAAATCTTTCCATAATCTGTCTACATATTTGTACCTGTATCTCACACTTGCTGTTGGGAGGCCTGTAGTACAGCCCCAACATTGTTACCGCACCCTTTCTATTTCTGAGCTCTGCCTATTTTGCCTCACTGCCCAAGTCCTCCATAGTGCCCTCCTTCAGCACAGCTGTGATACCCTCTTTGACCAGTAATGCAACTCCTCCACCCCTTTTACCTCCCTCTCTATCCCGCCTGAAGCATCTATATCCTGGGATATTTAGTTGCCAATCTTGCCCTTCCCTCAACCACGTCTCAGTAATAGCAAAAACATCATACTCCCAGGTACTAATCCAAGCCCTAAGTTCATCTGCCTTAACTACTACATTTCTCGCATTAAAACAAATGCACCTCAACCACCTGTCCCTTTGCGTTCATCATCTGCTCTCTGCCTACTCTTCCCCTTAGTCACACTGACTTCATTATCTAGTTCCTTACAGGCTTCAGTTACTACCTCCTTATTGTCCATTAACCACCTCATTTGGTTCCCATCCCCCTGCCACATTAGTTTAAACCCTCCCCAGCAGCGTTTGCAAAAGCACTCCCGAGGACATTGGTTCCAGTCCTGCCCAGATGTAGACCATCCGATTTGTAATAGTCCCACCTCTCCCAGAACCGGTCCCAATGTCCCAAAAATCTGAACCCATCCCTCCTGCACCATCTCTCAAGCCACTCATTTATCTTGCCTATTCTTTCATTTCTACTCTGACTAGCACGTGGCACTGGTAGCAATCCTGAGATTACTACCTCTGAGGTCCTACTTTTTAACTTGGCTCCAAACTCCCTAAATTCTGCTTGTAGGAGCTCATCCCGTTTTTTACATACATTTGGGAAGTAGCGCCAATGATATATCAGTTCACTCATCTTCCCAGAGCGCAATTCGACCGCTCCCACTCAGCTCTGCTGCCAAAATGTAGAACTTACCTTCCTGGCAGCCCCCTGGTCCTCGCTATCACCGCTCCCGCTGCTGCTGCAAAAATGGAGGCTACTGATTCCACGAAGTAAGTCTTTTAAAATGAAAAGCTCACCTTCCCAGCAGTCCCGTCGCGCTCTCTCCCAACTCCTGCCACTGAACAAATAGAGGAACATTAGGAAGAGTAAACTCATTGCCTTTTAGTCCTTAACAGAAACACAATGCCGTCCCTACTCATTCCAGCTCATTCCTCAATCACCATCTCTGGCTATATAAGACTGCATCCTCAATATCATATGATATCTTTACATGAGCTTGCAACCTATATCCTGCTTCTCACAAAGCCTGCTTATTCCAAAATCCTTCACTATCCCACCTCACCTTCACTGCTGATGAAGCTCCCATCTGTGTCTTTTGTTATCAGCTATCTCAACAATTTCAATACCTTCCAATTATTCATAAATGAGCTCATCTGAAACGCTGCCTATTTCCTTAATGACAGCAAGTCATGCACAGCCATCATACTTTAGTTTGCTGATTTATTTTGGCTCTTGATCAGTTGACACCTTCAATTTAAATATTCTGTATTTAAATCTCTAACTTCTACACACGCTCACTTGTCTAGTTCAGCAAGTCTTTAGGCTTTTGTATTTCCCCCATCTCTGTCCTCATATCTGCCCTGCTGTCTTTCAGGCGGGGAGGAGGACACCAACACACCAGGCCCCAGTAAGCAGGGCGCTCTCTATTTGGGTCGAGTTAAGGACTGGGCCACTCTGCTGGTGTCAGGGGCCAGGATTCACAGCCAGAATGTATTTTTCTTCAGTAGGTGAATGTATCGTATTAAAATCGCATTCAGCTCCAAAACGTATTGGCTCTGAATTTTATGGGGAATGAACAGGATTGACGCCCAGTGGCCAGGAATGTGCAGTTCCCACGTCACTTTTAACTGTCAGGTTTTCAGAGTCTTGGCTAACCTGGTCCACAGCTCCTAAACTCAAAGGCTGCTAAAATCTGGGGCACACAGCCTTACTGACACCAAATGACTGAGTAACCTGTCTCTCACAGTTTTCTCAATTGCCTCTCTAACCTTTCCTATTTAAACTGGAAGTTGACTCATTCGGAATGGATTCGGGTTGACTTTCCCAATTTTAAGCCTTTAACACTGCTGCTCTCCATCTGTCCTGGCACATTAAAATTTCCCCGTTGGATTTATCATTTCACTATCATGTACTTGCAAGGTTTTAATGCTTTACAATAGCAACAAGCCATTTACAGGAGAGCAAGCTTCCCATACAAAACAACACCTGTGTAACTTGACCTGATTTCTGTTGTTTAGCATCCAAATATTTGAATTTCTGAGCATTGTTTTTCCTGAATAATGTAGCCTATTTATGCATATAGCAGCTGTGATTTATGGAAATAGTTTTATGGAAACAGTTCAAATTAAGAGCTTTTTTTATAATTGAGGTTGATAGTTTATCACAGAAAAGTGGAGATGTGTAAAATCATTTTACAAAGTATCTTTTTATGATCTAACATGCATTGTATGAAAGAAAGGTGGAAGGAGGTTCAATAGTAATTTTCAAAAAAATCATTTGGTATGCACTTGGAAAGCTTGTAGGGATATGGATAAAGAGCACAGTACTGGCACTAATTGGATAGTTATTTTCAAAAAGTCAGCTTGAGCTTTTTGCTTTGCTTGTTCGTGAGTGTCATTGACAAGCCAACATTTGTCTCCTCCCTCTAGATTTTTTCAAGTAGGTGGTGGTTGTGGAACTTTTGTAGATGACCACTCCTGGTCTCTTGCATTTGTCCCCTCTATTACTATGTGTTACTAAGAGGCCGTCATAGAGATCCTTCAACCCAGGTTGTTGACTTGCTTGATGATCTGGCTTATTTTCGTTCAGACGTTTCATCACCATGCGAGGTAACATTATCAGTGAGGCCTCTGATGAAGCAATGTAATTCTACTCCGCTTGGAATTTATACCGTCCGGTCTGTTATGGTGAGTGGTGTCAATTCCGGTTTTGTTCTTTATGGGTTTGTGTATGCAATACAGGTTGAGATCCCTGCCTCCAGGAATTCCCATACATGTCTATGTTTGGCTTGGGCTACTATGGTTACGTTGTCCCAGTTAAACGGATGGCTTTCATTGTCCAATGTACTGATATTTGGGAAAGTTTGTCATGTCATTTTGCTGCTAGCTGATGCTTATGAATTCTGTTGGCTAGTTTCCTTCCTTCATTACAATGTAATGTTTGTGGCAGTCGTTGCATGGTATTTTGTAAACTGCGTTGGTTCTGCATGTCATGGGTATGGGGTTTTTAATCCTCGTGACTGTTTGTCACAAAGACCCCATACCCCTAACATGCAGAACCAACGTAGTTTACAAAATACCAAGCAACGACTGCCACAATCAACAAACATACAGAATTGGACCCCATATACAAACCCATAAGAACAAAACTGGAAATAACACAATTCACCATAACAGACCGTACAGAATGAATTCCAAGCTGAGTAGAACAACATCACTTCATCAGAGACCTCACAGATGTTACCTAGCATGGTGACAAAAAGTCTGAAAGAAAACAAGCCAGTTGGTGAGCAAGTCAACAATCTCACTCACAACCTGAGGTACAAATCTTTGCAAAAACCTCAATCCTTTGACCCACCTTGTCTGTACCAGTCATCAAGCACCTACCTTCTCTAATCCCATTTTCTAGCACTTGATCTGTAGCTTTGCGTGAGATGTCAGTTCAAGTATTTGTTTAAATACTACTAAAATCTTGAGGGTTCCCATCTCTTCTGCCCTTTCAAGCAGTGAATTCCAGATGTCCTCTTCTCCTCATCGCCCCCACCACCAACCCCCCTCACCAAACCGTCTACGTGAAAAACCTTTCTCTCAAATCTCCTGCCTTACCTTAAATATACAGTTGCTTGTAATTGACCACCCTTCCTACTAAGGGGAAGATTTTGTGTTATCTATTCTATGGTTGCTGCTCACCGTTTTGTACATGGATAGGTTTGCAAATACAAAATGTTTAGGGGGATATAGGCGAAACACAGGTAAGTGGGATGTGTTTTAATTTGGGAAATTTGGTTGTCACGGACAAGTTGGACTGAAGGATCTGTTTCTGTGCTGTATGACTCTATAATTCAATCAGGTTGTCCCTGACCCTATCATGTTCTCTGCTGTAAAGAACTCCAGCGTATCTAGTCTCCCTTGATAGCTGAAATGTTCCAGCCCATCCACTATCCTGGTGAATCTCCTCTGCACCCTCCATTGCAATCATGTCCCTTCTATAGAGCAACACCCAGAACTTAACAAAGAATTCCAGCAGTGGCCCAACAAATGTTACCTTTAACTCCATCATAACACCGCACTTCGTGATCTGTGCTACCGCACTTCCTGCCTTCCAGTCCTCCTGGCACCTATCCTATGGCCTGAGAGAATTTGAATATTAAGGTTAGGGTTTCTGCTGTTTCTTTAATTGTATACCAAACTGCTGTGGGAAATATCTCATCTGGACCTTGATATTTATCCACTTTTTAAGCATGCTAAAATTGCTAATACCTTCTCCCCCTATTGTGAATGTAGATGCAATGTACTTATTTAAATCTTGCCCAAGTCTTTTAGTTCCCCCCCTCTCATAGCCACTTTTTATCCCAAACGGGCCCTTCTCTGTCCCCAGTTATCCTCTTGCCCCTTACTTATAAAACATCTTTGGATTGTTCTTTATTTTACCTGCCAGTGTTGCTTCTTGATCTGTTTCCGCTCTCTTAATTTGTTCTTTAATGAACCCTTGCATTTTTCTATACTCTGCTGATTGGAACCCTCACTATCTGCCATAAGCTTCTCTTTTTACTCCTTATCCAGTTCCGAAGATCCCTTGACATCCAGGGTTCTTGGGACTTATTGGTACCACTCTTCACCTTTTACAGGGCCATGTTAGCCCTATCTCCTCACTGTTCCCTCTTTGACTTTCACTCCTCTATCGACTACAAGTAGCTGCTCCCAGTCCACTTTGGACAAAACCCGTCTAATTAAAATCAGCCTCCCTGTCCCCCACCCCTTGTCCTTTTCCATAGCTGCCTTAAATCATAATGAGCTATGACCACTATTATAGAAATACTCCCACATTGAGACTTCTACCACTTGCTTGGCTTCTTTCCCTAAAACTAGATCCAGCAGCACCACCACCTATCTTATAGGATTTTCTACATGCTAACTTAAAACGTTCTTCTGGATATACTTTAAGAATTCCATCCCTCCTATCTGTGTCTATCCTAGTTAATAATGGGAATGTTGAAATCCCCTATTGTTACTGTATAATTTTTATACTTCTGTGAGATTTGCTGACATAATCTGTTGTTTTTCTGCATGACTGCCTAGGCGTATATAGCACACTGAGCAATATGATTGCCCGAGTTAAATTGCCCGAGCTGGATGAACACAGCAGGCCAAGCAGCATCAGAGGAGCAGGAAAGTTGACGTTTCGGGTCAAGACCCTTCTTCAGAAAAAAATGATTGCCCCTTTGTTTTTAAGACTGAGCTATATGGCCGCCTTTTGAGGAACTTTTTAAGATTTGATTGCTCCTTACTGTAGCAATTGACTCCTTGAGTAATATTGCAACACCATTTCCACCTTAACAACCACCACTCCAGTTGCCCCATCTGGCCTGAAGATTCTATACCCTGGAATGGTCTTGCCCTTCCCTCATCTGTGTCTCCTTGCTAGCAGTGATTATCATATTTCCATGTATTAGTCAACATCCTTAACTCATCTGCCTTACTTGCAAGACTCCTTGTGTTTAAATAAATGATCACCTAGTCATACCTTGCTTCTATATGTCTTAACTTGGCGATATGCACTCTGCCTGCCAGACATGGTCTTTCTTCTGTACCTGTCTGTGCATCCTCCCTAGGGTTTTCCAACTTCATATCCCTACCCTTTGCCAATACCACCCCCATCTCCTCAAACAAGGATGTTGGTTCCATTCCATTTCACATGCACCTTTATCGGACTTGGACAGGTCCCACCTCCCTCAGAAATGGATCCAATGATCCAGATATCTAAAGCCTCCCCTCCTGCACCAACTGTTCGGACTCGCATATTCATCTGCTCTGTCGATTCCTGTCCACACTGGTATGTAGGTCTTGGAATAATCCAAGATTACGACCTTTGAGGTTCTGCTTTTCAATCTGCCCCCCAGGTCCCAAAATTCTTGTTGTCGAACCTCATTCCTCTTTCTGCCTATATCATTGGTTCTGTGTGAATCACTATCTCTGGCTGTTTACCCTCCCACTTCAGAATGCTCTGCAGCCGTTCAGGGTCATCCTTGACCCTGGCCCAGAAATGCAACATACTATCCTGGAGTCACAGCTGCATTAGCAGAAAACCTTGTCTGTTCCCTCACTATTGCATCCCCTACCATTATTGCTGACCCTCAGTTCTCCTATCCCCTTGTTGTAGTTGCTGATGTCTGGCTGCACTTGAGGAGCTGTCACTCTCACTGTTTTCCAACACGCTGACATATTCTTGAGTGAAATACAGTCAGGACTTTTCCTGACTACCTGCCTGATTCCTCCTGCTGACTGGTCACCCATTCCTGTATTTGTCAAACTTAGTTGATTGCTCTTGGCTACTTTCTTCTCAGCAGTTTGTTTATGCCATCATCGGTAATCTCAGCAGATTCTTCCTTTTTGGGGTTCTGCCATGAGTCTAGGAAGTTGGTGAAATCTTTTTCTGGGTCTGCCTTAACCAATTGATCAACAATAGTTTGTTTCTGGACTAGTGATCCAACAGTTGTTTGTTTTTAGACTAGTTGTTCATTGAAATGGATTTGCTTTTCTACTGAAGTTGAAATTGTTACTTGCATGCAGACTCAAACGTGAAGATTGTTATTGGTGAATTATGTAAACAATTTCAACTCTTCCACTCCTCCATTTCTACACTGTGTCCTATTTCTGCACTTGGTGTTCTGTACTATTTATGAGGTCTTCCTGCTCATTAGAGAGAAATTACACAGTTTTCCCATCCATTTTAATGCTCAAAATGATGGCTACTCACTTGGGTATCCCTGCTTTATGCGGATAAGATGTTGTTTCGCTCCATCTCCCTGGGTAAAATGGCCATTTTTCCATCTGTCTCAATTGAAAACCTCAAACAATTTCTCCCACAGTAGTTTTAACCTAATTTTTCTGGCTGCAGTTTTTATAGATCTTCCTGCCGAAGTGATTGCTTAATTATGAAGTCCTCATTCTTTAAAATATTTAACATTTCCTAACTGCCACTAATTCTGGACTGTTTCGTGAGATTTCCATAACTGTTCTCACATTCAGCCTAAATAAATTGAGGTATTCCTGGTGTTGTAGCCCCAGGCTAACTTTATTTTCTGACCTATTCACTGTTCCTTGCAGCTGTACCTCATGAATGCCTAAAGTCTATGGCACCAAAGTTCATTGAGAGAGGTGAGAACTTGCTTTCACACACCCTTGTTTTCCCTTTCTGCTCTCTGTGCTATTTTTTCATAGTTATTTCTTTTTCCCATGGGAATGGCTAACCTTATCTCCTGCAGCATTCAGTTGCTTCTTCGTCTCCTTTGCATTGCGTATTTCCTGTTTTCTCTTTCCCTAGTCCACACCCCTGCTCTAGCGCTACTTATCAGTATCTGAACAAAGTTTTGCCTTCAGAATGCTGTATTTGCCTTCTGCAACTACTGCTATCTCTGATAATCAGGTTTCACCTGTTCACTGTCATCTTGAAGGAGTAATGCACTTTAAAGTGGTGAACTCACTTTTTTGCAATTTATTTTCTTCTGGGTCTTCTGGATTTCTTCTCCTTATGCAAGGGTGTCAGGTCCATGTCACTGCAACTATGAGGTACTTTACCAGACCACCACCCCAGCACCTTGGTATTCACCACCCCTGTTGACACAGATATGGGTTAACTCACTTGGCTGGATGGCTGGTTTGCAATGCAGAGTGACACCAACAGCATGAGTTCGATTCCTGTACTGGCTGAGGTCACCATGAGTGTCTAACCTTCTGAACCCTGCTGCTCCCTGGAGGTGTGGTGACCCTCAGATTATACACCACCAGCTATCTCTCTATAGACAAGTCAACTTTACCTTACCAGGAGTGCACTGTTTGAGCAAATTTGCTGCCACCAATCCTCTGTTGTCTTTGTGTTGTCTTGGGCTGTTTCTTCTGATTAACACCGCTAGAGTATCTACAGAAAAAGAACATAGCAAGAACATAGAAAATAAAAGGATGGTGACAATGTGAAATGAAATCCCTTAGGAACCATAACCTACATAATAATGATGAGCTGCCGCCTTGAACTACTGTAGTCCATGTGATGTCAGGACACCCCCAGTGCCTTTGGAAGGGGGATCCAGAGCTGTGAACTAGGGGCAGTAAAGGAATGGTGATACATTTTCACTTAAGAATGGTGGTGATTTGGAAGTGATGTTGCATGTGATGTTTCCTATATAAGTGTGTCTCTGGGTGGTTGAGATTTGGAAGGTGATTTGGCAAGGTGTTGTAGTGCATATTTTAGATGGTACGTACTTCTGACTCTCTTTGCTGCATGGAGAGTGAATGTTTAAGGTGGTGGATAGAGGTGTTGGTTAAATGGACAAAATAAAAACTGAAAGAACTGCGGATGCTGTAAATCCGGAACAAAAACAGAAGTTGCTAGAAAAGCTAAGCAGGTCTGGCAGCATCTGTGAAGAAAAAATCAGTTAACAATTTGGGTCCGGTGACCCTTCCTCAGAACTGATGGTAACTGGGAAAACATAGGTTTATATGCAGAAAATAGGGAGGGGTTTGGGCAAGGAGTAGACAATAGGATAGAGCCCAAACAAAGAGAAGAGCAGTTGGATAGACAAAGGAGTTGATAATGATATGGCTAGAAGAGTGAATAGTTGTTAATGGGGACTGTTGGTGACTAACAATAGGTAGTGTGCAATGGCAAGCTATGTGATAATAAGGCCAGGTGTGTAGCGTGGGGGGTGCTAGGACATGGGAGAGTTAGGCCCTAAAATTATTGAACTTGATATTGAGTCTGAAAGGTTGCAGCATTCCCAAGCAGAAAATGAGGTGTTGTTCTTTCAACTTGCATTGAGCTTCGCTTGAACACCGCAGCAAGCCGGAGACTGAGATATTGGCCAGGGAACAGGGTGGTGTGTTGAAATGGCAGGAAACTGGAAGATCAGGGTCTTTTCTTGTGAGCAGGACGTGGATGTTCACCCAGTCTACGCTTTGTTACTCCAGTGTAGAGGAGACCACGTTGTGAGCAGCGAATGCGGTAGACTAGATGCTGAGAAATGTAGGTGAAGTGTTGCTTCATCTGCAAGGTATATTTGGGCCCTTGGATAGTGGAGGGGTAGGAGGTAAAAGCGCAGGTGTTGCATCTTTGCCAGTTGCAGGAGAAGGTGCTGTGGGGGAGGTGTTGGGGGTGAAGGAGAAGTGGGCCAGGGTATCCCGGAGGGAACGGTCCCTGTGGATGGAGAACAAGGGAAGGGAGGGGGAATGTGTGTCTGGTGATGGCATCTCATTGGAGGTGGCAGAAATGGTGTCTGATGATCTTCTGGATGTGGATCCTGGTGGGATGGTAGATAAGGACAAGGGAAACCCTATCGCGGTTTTGGTGGGGAGCAGAGGGGGTGAGGGCAGAAGTATGGGAGATCAGTTGGGCCTGGTTGAGGGCCCTGTCAGCCACAATGCTGGGAAATCCTTTGTTGAGGAAGAAGGTGGACGTTTCGAAGGCTCCCTGTCAAAGTTGGCCTCATCTGAACATATGCAATAGAGGCAGAGGAACTGAGAGAATTCGATGGAGTCTTTACAGGAAGTAGAGTGTGAGCATATATAGTCCAGGTAGCTGTGGGAGTCAGTGGGTTTATAGTGGATATTCATGGCCAGTCTATCCCTAGAAATAGAAACAGAGCTGTTGAGGAAGGGAAGGGAGGAGTCAGATATACCAGGTGAAAGTGAGAGCCGGGTCGAAATTGGAAGCGAAATTGATGAACTTTCCCACTTCTGGACGAGCGAGGGAAGCAACACCAATTACATATTATATATATATAATAACGGAGAAAGAGGTATGAGTGGGGGCCAGAATAGGACTGGAACAAAGAATGTTCCACGTACCCCATGAAGAGACAAGCATAACTGGGGCTCATGTTGGGTACCCATGGCCACCCCTGTGACCTTAAGAAAATGAGAGGAGTTAAAAGAGAAATTGTTGAGGGTGAGGATGAGCTCGGTCAAGCCGAGGAGGGTGGTGGTCGGTGGGAATGGTTCAGGTCTTTGCTACAGGAAGTAGCAGAGAGCCCTAAGACCCCCTGGTGGGGAATAGATATGTAAAGAGATTGCACGTGCATGGTAAAGAGGTGGTGGTTGGAACCTGCAAACCGGAAGTTTTGAAACCGGCTTAAAAGTGTCAGAGGAATTGCAGATGTACGTGGCAGGGATTGGACCATGGGAGAGAAGACTGAGTCAAGGTAGGAAGAGATGAGTTCCGTGGGGCAGGAGCAGTTGAAACAATGGGTCTGCTCGGACAGCCCTGTTTGTGGATTTTGGAAGGAGGTAGAAGCGAGCTGTGTGGGGCTGGGGTGTTATCAGCTTGGAAGCAGTGGTGGTGAGGGGAGGCCACCAGATGAAATGAGATCTGTTAGTGTAGTTGATACAATGGCTTGATGTGTCATGGTGGAGTCATGGTCCAGGGAAAGATAGGAGGAGATATCTGAGAGCTACCACTGAGCCTCTAATGTAGAGGTCACTATGCCAGACTACAACAGCACCACCCTTATTGACAGGCTTAATAACAAAGCCAGGGTTAGATCTAAGTGCACAGAGTGCAGTGAGTTTGGAGGGAGATACCTTGGATTTGGTGAGGGGTTCAGAGAAATTGAGATGAACAAGATCATGTCAACAGTTTTCAATGAACAGATCAAGTGCAGGTAAAAGGGAGGGGTTCAGGTGGAGGGAAAGTGTTGGAACTGGGTGAAGGAATCTGTGGGACAGGGAGTGGACTCTTGCCCAAATAAAGGGGCATGGAGTCAAAGACGGCAGAAGAAGAGTTTGACGTCATGTTGTGCCCGGAATTCATTAAGGTGGGAACGTAGTGGAATAAAGCTGAGGCCTTTGCTGAGTACAGAACGTTCAGCATCAGAGAGTGGGAGGTTAGGAGGGATGGTGAATACCTAACAGGAGTTGGGGTTGTGGAAGGGGAGGAGAGAAGGTTCCAGAGGGCCACGGATATCTCTAAGTTGTTGCGGTTAATGGTGAAATGGACAGTTTTGTTTTGGAAGATGGCAAGCTTCTTAAATTGTTGGAGCTGCATTCATCAAGGCAAGTGAACATATTCTATCATATTCCTGATTTTACCCTGTAGTTAACAGGCATGCTTTGGATTATCAGGAGGTGAGTTACGAACCATAGAATTTCCAACTGCTAATTCGTTAATCTGCTGTTGCAGCCACAGTTTCAGCGTGTCCGGTCATTGTCTTTCTGCTTTAAGTTACCGTCTCTTGATAGAGACAGTTCTGTATTTATCAGCAATCTGCAATACTCCACCTAATTGGTTGTTCTTCATGGTGATCGGGAGATTAACTTCTACCATGCCTGCATTCAGTCACAGATTGAAAATTGCTGACCTTAATATTTGATGATGCCTTTACCACTGGGTAACTGATGGAGCTGTATATGTGATACTACAAGTATAAGGGGTATAATACAAACCAGTAGCTCTTTCCTATTCAATGATGATAGAATCCCTGCAGGGTAGAAGCAGGCCATTTGGCCCATCAATTCAACACCAGCCCTTTGAAGAGCATCCTATCCATACCTACCACTCCTCCGCACCACATCCCTGCCCCCCCCGCCCTATCCATGTAACCCTGCATTTCTTATAGCTAACCTACCACTCTGCACATCCTGGACAATATGGCAATTTCGCAATGATTTTCCTCGAAGTCTTTGCGATGCTTACCGTTCTAATTAGTCAGTACATCAGGGCAATTATGAGACTAATCTTTAATAACGAACATAGGCTTTGATGTCAAGCATACATCTCTGAGGTTAAGTTGATGGTCTTGTTGGAGACATTCAATATCTGTTGTCCTTTGCTCTGTTGCAATGTAGGCTTTGCTGGTAAGTTCAACATTTTTTGTCCATCCCCCTAATTGCCCCTTGAACTGAATGACTTGTTGGGCCATTTCAGAAGATGGATAAGAATCAATCACATTGATGTAGATGTGGAGTTAAAGTAGGCCAAAACAAGTTTGGTTGACGGATTTCCTTCCATAAGGGACATTAGTGAACAGATGAGTTTCTAGAACGATTGGTAATAATGGTGACCATGAAACTGAGACTAGCTTGCAATACAGGGCATAGTTTTAAGGTGAGGACGGTAGGTTTAAAGGGGATGTGAGGAATTTCTTTTCAACTAGAGGATGGGGGTGCGATGGAGTCTGGAACTCACTACTTGTAAGGGTAGTAGAGACACCGCCTCAGAACATTCAAGAAGTATTTAGTTGTACACTTGTGATGCCAAGGCATTTGAAACAATGGATAAAGTGATGAAAAATGGAATTATAATGGGATTTTGTTTGACTGGCGTAGATTTGATGGCCCAAAGGGCCTTTTTCCGTTCTGTAGACCTCGATGTCTCTAAATTCCAGATTGATTACTTGAACTTAAATTCCACCAGCTGTCATGACCCTAGAGAATTCACCTCCACTTCTAAATCATGTGATAGTACTACTATGTCACCATCTCTGCTGTTCTGTACATTTTAATAACTAGAGCTGACTAAAAACTGTAACATTGACTTGCTAACTATGATCTTCAAATGGTATATAGATATGGCAGTTTATACATAACTACGGGTGTATTCCAAACTGCAAGTTAGCAGAAAATAAATTTAATTAACTGTGCATGTTAAGACTTTGCAGCAACCTGCAGGCATTTTGTAATCCAATCCAAAGAAAAGCCAGAAATGGATGACATGTAGCCTGAATGCAAGCATAAGCTCCAACTTGTGATTTCATAACACTTATGATGGAAGTACACATGATACTAAAATTCTGAAGAAATTAGAGTGTACGGTGTACGTCACGAGAGAAGTGACAATTACTGACATGGAGAAATAATGTTCTAGATTTAGAAATGTAACTTTGTACCTTAAACAATAAAATTTGGGGAAAATTGGGTGAATTTTGGATCCTAATTACTATGACAACACTGAGAGACCTTTTTAATGTTGTTTGTTCCGGGTCCTTTCCCTAATCTATATAAGGACTCAAGTCACAAATCTAATTGTGTTATTACAGCATTAAAGCTGGCAGTTTTCACTGTATTCTTTGGGTGAAACAGACACACTACTGGATAGAGTGGCAATATTTCTATCAGGTGCTTGTACTGAAGTTAAAATGTATTTCTTATAATCCCTGTTTACAACTCAACTCCTAATATTTAGCTCAGTTGGCTTTGATTCACAAATTTTTCAAATTGTATTTGTTACATTACATTCAGTGGAACAGACACCTTTGTGATGCACAGAAGGCTTGAATCCCAAGGGTACTGTATACTTGGGTGTGGTGTGCATCTGTTACTTTGTCTACACAGCCTAGTGCATTTTATTCTTTGTCTATGAAGTAGAGATCAGGACAGTGACAAACTGATGTGGATATTTAGAGGCTGGGGACCAATTTTCACTCAGGTATTTATTTGAATTTTGGTGCAGTTAAATAAATGAATTTCAAGTATTAAAGCAAATTAAATTAATTAATTTTATCTTTTGTTTTAAAAAGAATCAAAGAACAGAATACAACAGGGAATGGTGACTGCACCTCACATAGGTTTTGACCTAGGATGGTTTAAGATTATCCTTATATTTTGTGGATATTATTTGTTTTAAAACTGTAAAATAATTGCAGTCATAGCTTTTCTTATTTGTTTCATTCTGTTAATTTTATTCCACTGAAGACCTTTTCCTTGAGCAGTGAGTTTCAGTGAAATTAAATTGAGCTGATCCAAAGCAAAGAACATTTTTTTTCCTTTCTCTTCTCTTTCGTGTTCTCAATTTCACTGTTTGGTGATTGTACTGCCATATATGTGCATACACTATTTTTGCTTTAACTTTTAAGTGGAGTACTTTCCAGAATAAAATGGATTAGAGTTGACTGAGACATCCATCCCAGCTGCACACCTTCAGTTTCAGGAGCAGGTACTCTTGGCTCTTTTCTCTTGAATTGACACTGACCTGGATCACCCCAATTAGCAAAGTCCAGACATCAATCTCTCCCTACGTTGAGTCCACAGTTATATACCTTAAACTTGTGTTTTACAATAGCCGTCAAATAATAAATTTATCTTTAGTAATCCAATTCTATATCATTTTCAAATGAGCTAATGTAAAACTAGAATATGAAATGGTATAACTTAGTAATCAAAATGAATTAATAACTGTCCTTTTTCTCCCTTTCTCTAGAGTGCAGAGCAGGTTTCAACATTCTGTCGAAGTTTACATGAGCTGCAATCATCTAATATGGATGAGCAGAAGGAGAACATTGATCAAACTCTAAGGCCATTAGCACGGCATCTCTCTGATGCAGAGAGACTTCGGAAAGTTATCCACGAACTTATAGACACAGAGAAGTCCTATGTGAAGGTATGTGTAAAGGTTAAATTGATGGCATTGATATATTATAAACGAAATTAAGCTTTGAAAATGAATTGCCTGTGCTTTGTGTCATTAAATAGATACTTATTGACTTTCTTGAAATGTCTCCCTCTTTTCCTTATGCCATTGACAGTTGCTCAGATATCATTCCACAGCCTCAGACCTAACATCTCCATACCCAAATTGTTGTACTGTCTGTCTGTAAGTCATTGAACTGGATTCTGTCATGACCTACCTTTTTAGTGTATATTTTGTAGCAGGGTCCCTGAATAATAATCAGGAATGGAAATCATGACTGTTCTTCCAACACAATTATTCAGGCCAATTGTATTAAGACCATAAGACAAAGGAGTGCAAGTAAGGCCATTCGGCCCATCGAGTCCACTCCGCCATTTAATCATGGCTGATGGGCATTTCAACTCCACTTACCCGCACTCTCCCCGTAGCCCTTGATTCCTTGCGAGATCAAGCATTTATCAATCTCTGCCTTGAAGACATTCAACGTCCCGGCCTCCACTGCGCTCCGTGGCAATGAATTCCACAGGCCCACCACTCTGTGGCTGAAGAAATGTCTCTTCATTTCCGTTCTAAATTGACCCCCTCTAATTCTAAGGCTGTGCCCACGGATCCTAGTCTCCCTACCTAACGGAAACAACTTCTCAGCGTCCACCCTTTCTAAGCCATGCATTACCTTGTAAGTTTCTATTAGATCTCCCCTCAACCATCTAAACTGTAATG
>JAHRHZ010000018.1:56251970-56279514 GCA_024137785.1 Ginglymostoma cirratum
TTGACCCCCTCTAATTCTAAGGCTGTGCCCACGGATCCTAGTCTCCCTACCTAACGGAAACAACTTCTCAGCGTCCACCCTTTCTAAGCCATGCATTACCTTGTAAGTTTCTATTAGATCTCCCCTCAACCTTCTAAACTCTAAGGAAACAATCCCAGGATCCTCAGCCGTTCATCGTATGTTAGGCCTACCATTCCAGGGGTCATCCGTGTGAATCTCCGCTGGACACGCTCCAGTGCCAGTGTGTCCTTCGTGAGGTGTGGGGCCCAAAATTGGACACAGTATTATAAATGGGGCCTAACTAGAGCTTTATAAAGTCTCAGAAGCACATCGCTGCTTTTATATTCCAACCCTTGAGATAAATGACAACATTCCAGTCGCTTTCTTAATCATGGACTCAACCTGCAAGTTAACCTTTAGAGAATCCTGTACTAGCACTCCCAGATCCCTTTGTACTTCGGCTTTATGAATTTTCTCACAGTTCAGAAAATAGTCCATGCCTGTATTCTTTTTTTTCCAAGGTGCAAGACCTCGCCTTTGCTCACGTTGAATTTCATCAGCCATTTCCTGGACCACTCTCCCAAACTCATTCTGCAAAGTCATTCTGCAGCCTCCCCACCTTCTCCGTACTACCTGCCTGTCCACCCAACTTCGTATCATCGGCAAACTTCGCCAGAATGCCCCCAATCCCTTCATCCAGATCATTAATATATAAAGTGAACAGCTGTGGCCCCAACACTGAACCTTGTGGGACACCACTTATCACTGGTTGCCATTCCGAAAAAGAGCCTTTTATCCCAACTCTCTGCCTTCTGTCAGACAGCCAATCCTCAATCCATGCCAGTAACTCACCCCGAACACCATGGGCCCTCACCTTACTCAGCAGCCTCCCGTGAGGCACCTTATCAAAGGCCTTTTGGAAGTCTAGATAGATAACATCCACGGGGTTCCCCTGGTCTAACCTACTTGTTACCTCTTCAAAGAATTCTAATAGGTTTTTCAGGCACGACCTCCCCTTACTAAATCCATGCTGACTTGTTCTAATCCGACCCTGCACTTCCAAGAATTTAGAAATCTCATCCTTAACGATGGATTCTAGAATTTTACCAACAACCGAGGTTAGGCTAATCGGCCTATAATTTTCCATCTTTTGTCTTGATCCTTTCTTAAACAAGGGGGTTACAACAGTGATTTTCCAATCACCTGGGACTTCCCCTGACTCCAGTGACTTTTGAAAGATCACAACCAACGCCTCCGCTGTTTCCTCAGCCAACTCCCTCAGAACTCTAGGATGTAGCCCATCGGGGCCAGGAGATTTATCAATTTTTAGACCTTTTAGCTTTTCTAGCACTTTCTCTTTTGTAATGCCTACCGTACTCAACTCTGCCCCCTGACTCTCCTTAATTGTTGGGATATTACTCATGTCTTCCACTGTGAAGACTGACGCAAAATACTTATTAAATTGTTCAGCTATTTCCTTATCTCTGATCACTAGCCTTCTAGCATCAATTTGGAACGGCCCAATGTCTACTTTTGCCTCTCGTTTGTTTCTTATGTATTGAAAGAAACTTTTACTATCATTTCTAATACTACTGGCTAGCCTACCTTTATATTTGATCCTCTCCTTCCTTATTTCTCTCTTTGTTATCCTCTGTTTGTTCTTGTACCCTTCCCAATCTTCTGATTTCCCAGTGCTCTTGGCCACTATATAGGCTGTCTCTTTTTCTTTGATACATTTCCTGGCTTATTTTGTCAGCCATGGCTGTCTAATCCTCCCCCGGATAATCTTTCTTTTCTTTGGGATGAACCTCTGTATTGTATCCTCAATTACACCCAGAAATTCCTGCCATTGTTGCTCTACTGTCTTCCCCGCTAGGCTCTGCTTCCAGTCAATTTTTGTCAGTTCCTCTCTATGCTCCTGTAATTACCTTTATTTAACTGTAACACCATTACATCCAATTTTGCCTTCTCTCTTTCAAACCGCAGACTGAACTCTACCATGTTATGATCGCTGCCTCCAATGTGTTCCCTCACTTTAAGATCTTTTATAAAGTCTGGCTCGTTACATAGCACTAAGTCCAGAATAGCCTGCTCTCTTGTGGGCTCCATCACAAGCTGTTCCAAAAAGCCATCCTGCAAGCATTCCATGAATTCCCTTTCTTTGGATCCACTGGCAATATTATTCACCCAGTCGACCTGCATATTGAAGTCCCCCATGATCACCGTGACCTTGCCTTTCTGACATACCCTATCTATTTCCCAGTGCATCTTGCGCCCCTGGTCCTGACCACTGTTAGGAGGTCTGTACCTAACTCCCATTATGGTTTTTTTGCCTTTGTGGTTCCTCAACTCCACCCACACAGACTCCACATCATCTGACCCTATGTCATTCAGTGCTATTGATTTAATTTCATTCTTAACAAACAAGGCAACCCTACCCCCTCTGCCCACCTCCCTGTCTTTTCGATAAGTTGTAAATCCTTGGATGTTTAACTGCCAGTCCTGAACTCCCTGCAACCATGTCTCTGTGATGCCTACCACATCATAATCATTCAAGATGATTTGTGCTGTTAATTTATCTGCTTTGTTACGAATACTACGAGCATTTAGGTAAAGTGCCTTAATGCTAACTTTCTTATCATTATTAGAGATATTGGAAATCATAAGATATCCTAAGTTATCCTTCCTTTTTTGCTGCATTCCTAGTCTGCCT
This sequence comes from Ginglymostoma cirratum, assembly GCA_024137785.1. Taxonomy (NCBI): domain Eukaryota; kingdom Metazoa; phylum Chordata; class Chondrichthyes; order Orectolobiformes; family Ginglymostomatidae; genus Ginglymostoma; species Ginglymostoma cirratum. The sequence continues at coordinate 56,254,684 of JAHRHZ010000018.1, forward strand.
CGAGCTTAAACCCACCTGCTCACATGCTATCCTGCTGCTTATCTTTCCATTTAACTCCATACACCCTATCGCTTTCACTTCCCCCCCCCCCCCCGACTTAGAAGTTTAAAGTCCTCCTGACCACCCTATTTATCCTTTTCACTAGAACACTGGTTCCAGATCGGTTCAGGTTGAGACCGTCCCAACGGTACAGATCCCCCCAGTTCCAAAACTGAAGCCAATGCCCCATGAAATGGAATCCCTCTTTCCCACACCAATCCCTTAGCCTCGTGTTTACTTCCCTAACTTTCTTATCCCTAGGCCAATTGGCATGTGGCTTGGGCAGCCATCCGGAGATTATGACCCTTGAGGACCTGTACTTCGATTTCCTTCCTAGTGCTCGATAATCCCTGAATAGGTCCTCTACCCTAGCTTTGCCTATGTTGTTAGTCCCAATGTGGACCACAACAACTGGATCCTCCCCCTCCCGCTCCAATATCCTTTCAAGCCAGTCGGAGATGTCCTGCACCCTGGCACCGGGCAGGCAACACACCATGCAGGACTCCCGATCTGGCCTGCATAGGATACTATCTGTCCCCCTAATTATAGAATCCCCTATAACCACTACTTGTCTTTTTGCTCCCCCCTCTTGAATAGCCTTCTGCACCATGGTGCTGTGGTCAACTGGCTCATCCTGTCCACAGCCCTTTCCCTCATCCGTACAGGGAGCAAGAATCTCATACCTGTTGGACAAGGTCAAGGGCTGTGGCTCCTGCACTCCTGAACTCAGAATCCCCCTACCTGCCTCACTTACAGTCACACCCTGTTGTCCCTGAACATACCTACTTTAAATAGCAAGCACTTACCTTCTCAACAGCCTCTCTGCTCCGACCTCCCTTCTGCCCGGCTCCTGCCGCTCTCTGCTGTAAAAAGCAATTTCTCCCAGGGATACCCGGAGGAGGCACAAACCTATGCCTGACCCTTCTGGTCTATGCTACTTAGTCACTGAAGCATCAGGAAGTCTCAAGTACAAAAAAGTTACTCCCGCCATAGCAAATGCAACACTGCTCTATGATGCCAGAATTTAAAGTAATCGCTTTTAAGTAACTTTCTAAACATTAGTTACATGTATTCTTTGTATGACCTGACTTTTGAAAGCTCGGACGTTAAAGACAAAATGTCCTATTCGTTGTTTCTTCTACTGCTTCGCCCAGCATTTTAAGGGGAATGGTGATATGATCTAATAGCATGTGATTGATGGCTCAGGAGACTTGAAAGTCGGTGCCTTGTGTGTAGATATTTACAAAATGAATTGTAGTTTTAGATGACATGGACAGAAAGTATTGGAGCACCACAGAGAACCTGTGCCTGATTTCCTGTTAAATTTATGTTGTCTACTGCATCATTCCAAAAGCACAATTGAGGATTGAATAAGGCCTTGGACAAAGATCGCTCAGCTTCTTTTTTCAGTGGTGTATTTTGCACTCCGCAAAGTGAGTTGTTCGAGCTGAGGAACGTGGAGCAATTTATATTTCAGGCTGTTGGTGTCAGAACCAAGACTTTCATCTGTCTATGTATATTTCAATTGAACTTATAATGAAGCTTCATTTTTCCCTATGCCAACAACATCACTAAACACCACCCTCAGAATAGTAATCCATAGTCAGTCTCCTTGGAGATTACACTTTGTGGTGTACATTTTGTGGCAACTGAGCATGCCAAACGTGCACGTTTCATTCAAGCTATTTGGCCTACAAACTCCCAGTTAGAAAAATGAGAAGCATAGAAATGCATCAATCCGGGAGTACAACCATCAGGGCCAGAGAGAGAAAATCATGGGCTTGGTTGTCCTCTGATTTCTAGGCCGAGTGATCACATTCTAAAATAACTTTGTATTATTGAATTTGAATAAATTTGATAATTCTGTTTGTTCTGGTATTTCAATTTCTTTGCACAGAGTACCAACTTTATTGCAATTTAATTGGTATGTACTTATATACACCAAGATTTAGAGGTAATAGTGTGAGAAGCATTACTGCCTCTGAGCCAAAAGCATAGGTTCAAGTCCTGCTCAAAGATCTGATGGCCAGAGAAGGTGCATTTACAACACAACCAAAGAAATTGAACATTAATCTGTAAAACTTTGCCATTATGTTGGAAGAGCAGGAGCGGGATTGCTGGCCAGCCAGCAGACTTGAGACTAGGCCCCCATGTTTTGTGTCCCACCCAAAGTCCCTGCCCTCTTTAGGTCTTGCCACTACCATAATGGAAAAGAGTCCTTTATCCACACTTCGACCATTAGACCATTTGCAAATGGAAATGGACCTTTTGAGGTAGGTTTGTATTGAGGCAGCCAGTGTCATTTTTTTTTTAAATGTCAGTTCAGGGTTGTGTGGATTGCTAGCTAGGACAGTATTTATCACCCATCCTTAGTTAACCAGATGGCAGTTAAGAGTCATCCACATTGTTATAGGTGTGGAATAGCATCTAGGCCGGATTTATCTTCCTGAAGGACATTAATGATCCAGATGAGTTTTTAATGTCAATCAACAATGGTTACATGTTCACAATTAGACTAGCATTTAGTTCAAATTTCACAATCTGCTATGGTGGAGATTCAAATCCATGTCCCCAGAACATTAGCCTGGGATTCTGACCTTCTAGTCCTCTCTTGCTCTGTTGCTCCCAGTGCCAGCTCCAGGTAATTTGCTCATTCTTTGTCACAAGCAAGCCACAGGACTAATTTTTCCTGTATGCAGCGTCAGCTTGGGGAGGCGGTGGGAGGAGCAAAGAAAAAGTGCTTTTACCAACCCCTCAATAAAGCGACCAATTGTTACTGCCTATTCTTCCCTCAGTGTTGACTGTCAATCCGTGATTTTTGCTGACCCTATCCCATTCTGCTTCCCTTTCCAGCCTCAGCAACAGATCCTGCCATTCTCTGCTAATCACCAAGAGCCCCCACCTCCCACTTCTAACTTCCTGATTGTTTGGCCAAACATGATTTACCAACATGGGTGCCCAATTACTAGAGGGACTCCATGATGCTCAGAGTGTAAAGTTTAGTAAAGTTAGATCACATGGGCTTCAGGGTGAGCTTGCCAATTGGATACAAAATGGGCTTTATGGTAGGAGACAGAGGATGGTGGTGGAGGATTGTTTTTCAGACTGGCGGTCCATGACCATATTCAGCCTGGTAACCCTGCAGCCCAATGATATCAGTGTGGATTTCACAAGCTTCAAAATCTCCCTTCCCCCAGCCACATCCCAAAACCAGCCCAGTTCGTCCCCGCCTCCCTAACCTGTTCTTCCTCTCACCTATCCCTCCTCCCACCTCAAGCCGCACCCCCAACTCCTACCTACTAACCTCATCCTGCCCCCTTGACCTGCGTCCTCCCTGGACTGACCTATCTCCTCCCTACCTCCCCACCTACGCTCACCTTTACTGGCTCCATCCCCGCCTCTTTGACTTGTCTGTCTCCTCTCCACCTATCCTCTCCTCTATCCATCTTCTATCTGCCTCCTCCCCTCTCCCTGTTTATTTCAGAACCCTCTTCCCCTCTCCCATTTCTGATGAATGGTCTAGGCCCAAAACGTCAAGCTTTCCTGCTCCTCTGATACTGCTTGGCCTGCTGTGTTCATCCAGCTCTACACCTTGTTATCTCTTCTTCATTTTAATAGCTGATTGGGTGGATCTAAGTCTCTTCTTTTATTAAAATTCTTTCTTTGAAGTTTCTTTTGCCTTTTTTCCCCTCACATGTAGAGAAGGGAGAGAAATGTTTTCTGCTTGCCAACTCTGGCTGCAGTGCTGCCACCATTCTTTAGTCAATTCTGGCTCAACCAATACAAGGTCTGACATAAGGCTTCTTTCCTTAACTTAACTCAAGACTCCTGATGCTGCTCTGTCTCACTAATAATGGAACAATCTTACTACTCCAAAAGCAACATTGCCTTGTGCAACTAAAAATATTCCACTTGACTTTTCTAAGTATGCAAAACACATCTGGTTTTCAACTTTGTGTCCAACTTACATTCAAAATTATAGTCCAAAAAAATAAAAATGTGGTCTCTTACACAATGAATCAACACCTGACTGTATAGGTGTGTTCCTGTTTCAGCAACTTGCTTAAAAAAATGGTTCGATGTGCTCCTGAGATCTGGTCAAATGCTGAAAAAAACAGATGGGCACCAGGCATACTTAAAAATGAAGATGTCAACTGGAGAAGCTACAAAACAGGATGACTTGTGTACCAAACTGCATAAACAGTAAAAACAAAAGAGCTAGCCAGTTCCACAAACGATGGAACAGAATGAAGCTCTGCGGTGCTGGCACATCCAGTCGTCAATAGTGGTAGAAAATTAAACAACTCAGAGGAGGTGGCTCCATAAACATCCCATCCTCAATCAGCTAGCAGTGTCAAGTGGGCATCTCTGCCTCCTCCAGAGGTCCACAGCCTCACAGACATCTCTCTTCAGCAAATTTGCTTCCCGACATGTGAAACCAAGATTCTGCAAAGGCAGTTGGGCCCTGACAACATTTTAACAATAGTACGGAAGACTTGTAATCTAGAACGTGCCACATCACTACCTGTTCCAGTATAGCTACACTATAGGCATCCAACCGACCATGTGGAAAAGTGCCCACTTATGTCCTGTACACACAAGGCAAGACAAATCCAATCTGTCCAATTACAAATCAATATATTCTGAATCATTAGTAAAGTAATGGAATGTGCCATCAACAGTGCTACAAGCAGCATCTGCTGAACAATAACCTGCTCGGTGATGTTCAGTTTAGATTCTGCCTGGGACACTCAGCTTCTGACTTCATTACAACCTTGGTTCCAACATGGACTGAAGAGTTGAATTCCAGAGGTGAGGTGAGAGTGATTGATATCAAGGCCGTATTTAACCAAGTGTGGTATCAAGGATCTTGAGCAAAACTGGAGTCAAAAAAATAGCAACCGGGGGAAAGTCTCTCCTGGTTGGAGTCATTACTGGCTCGTAGGAAGATGGTTGTGGTTGTCAGAGGTCACTCATCTCAACGCCAGGACATCTCATCAGGAGTTCCTTGGAGTAGTGTCCTAGGCCCAACTGTTTTTAGCTGCTTCATCAATAACCTTCCCTACATTATAAAGTTGGAAGCAGGGATGTATAATATTTACCTTTCATAACTCCTCAGATACTGAAGCAGCCCATGTCCAAATGCAGCAATGTGACCAGATTTGCGCTGACAAGTAACAAATAAGATTCTAACCACACAAGTGCCAGGCAATGACCATCTGGCATCAAGAGAGAATCTAACTAGTTAGATTCTAACCCGTTAACAGTCAATGGCATCACCATAACGGAAACCCCCACTATCAACATCCTGGGAGGTTGCCATTGACTAGTCATATAAATACAGGGGTTACAAGAGCAGGTCGCAGACTATGATCATGCAGCAAGTAACTCCCATTTGACTCCTCAAGGTCTGTCCACCAACTGCAAGCACAAGTCAGGTATGCGATGGAATACTCCACTTGTCTGGTTGAATTTAGCTTCAACAACACTCAAAGCTTTACACCATCCAGGATAAAGCAGCCTATTTGATTGGCACCACATCCAAAACATTTAATCCCTCCATCACTAACAGTAAGTAGCACTAGTGTGTACCATCTGCAAGATGCACTGCAGAAGTTCACCAAGGCACCTTCCAAATGACTACCATTTACAAGGACAAGACCAGCAGATATGTAGGAACATGATCACCTGTGAGTTCCTCTCCAAACCCCACCCATCCAGACTTGGAGCTATGTTATTGTTCTTTCAATGTTTGTTACTGTCCTGGAGCTCGCTCCCTAATGTCATTGTGGGTGTACAAATGAACTGCAGCAGGTCAAGAAGAAACACACCACCACCACCTTAAGGCATTTTATTTAGTTATCTAGTTATTTTATTTCATCCTGTGGATGAATAAAGGAAAACCAGCTACTGAGCAGATAATTGGTAGGAGCTCCATTTGTTTGGAGTAGTATGATCCAGTGTTGTTAGCTCATGTGATCTCACTTTAGATATCTGCTTTATATTGCTGATTTGCTACAGATTCTGATTTTCCCCCATTTACCCATTATAGTTGTACAACTGAGGGCATTAATTGCGTTGCCTAATAGGATGGCCTTATAGGTTGTATCAGTTGCAGCATTGGGATCGCATTGGCCTGAGCAACACACAAACTCTGACAGTAATTGTACTGACAGCCAGTGGCAGAAATAGTCACTTGTTAGTGCTTGTCTGATACTGACACAGGAGCTTCATAACCATTGGGGTGAACACGTGATGCAAGTTTGAGGACTGAAAATGTCATTTAACAGTTAGCAAATCTGGGCAATTGATTTAATTCTGTCAGCGTATGACCTGAATTGGGGCAGCCCTCTTTTATAAACTTTGAGGGGATTAAAGTAACTTACTTCATAAGCTATATGTATCCTTAATAACCAAAGAGAGAGATTCTGGAGTTGTTAAGTATAAGCTTCATTGGCTCAAGGGAAGCATTTCTTCAGTCTTGGATAATTCTGGATTGCACTTTGCTAACAGAAAGTCCATGGTTTTGGAAATTTCAGAATGCAGTCAGTCACTGCTTGGCCTGTGGTCTCCACAGCCATTAATTAGCTTCAAATAGAACTTGTTTCCACCATTGGGGCAGCTAGTTAAATGCCAGCAGCTTTTAGTGGCCATTGCTGGACTCCAAGCAGCCCCAAAAGGAAGTGAGCCAGGTTTCAACATCAAGGGTCTCTCTGAGGTTAGGCTGGGGTGAGATGATTATGTTTATGAAGTAGACAGGGCAGGAACAGGAAACGTAGGGTGGATGATTGTGGTGGGGTGTGGGGTTCTCCAGTAGGCACAGGGACCTATAAAGGAGATGTCGCACCTTGACTAGACACTGCCCAAGCAATGAAAGATGCTGAGACAAACACACTTGGTTGGGGCGCCTTTTGTTGCTGTGTCTGCTGGCAGGTATATCTTCTGCCAATAAAATTGCAGCCGGGTCAGGCAGGGCAGCACCAGGAAAGGTAGGCATGCCCAATCTTGTACACCCCAACCCCATCCCAAGGCTTGCCAATCCCACCCCCCAACCCCCCACCACCACTCTCCACAGAAGACTGTAAAATCCAGCTTTATATTTTCAACCCATAATGTGCAACTAGCTTGTCCCCTGCAGGTTACCATTTAAATAGAATATATCAGTTGAATACAAGAAAATATGTGCAGGTACAATGTCTCAAAACCAGCACCATCAGGCTACATCCATGTTGGATTTCAGAACTGTGTTGGGTGTAGTTATGGGCTGCTTGGATCACAGGAAAACAAAGACATAGGAAACTAAATATTTATCAGTACACTACCACTCCAATGCAGCACCTAGTCAAAGGTGAGTAATTATTTCACTCTTTTAATATTAATTAAAAATCCTTGCATGGCAGCTTAACAAAAGTCCAGTTTTCAGATATTAAGATTTGAGACACTGTACCTGTGTTGTAAAATGATTTTCCTGCATTCCTTTATTTTGGGCATAAACAATACAGCAAACTTTGTTTTAACTGGCATCTTCTGAAACATCACTCTTCATAAACTGGCAAAAGTTATATACCACAAGCACCATGAAGTTTTCTGTAATATTCTGTCCAATTATTATATTTTTAAAATCTATTTACCTCAATGTAAGTATACTTGTTCAATCAAATGGCCACATGAAATAACAACAGTCAATTCAATTTCAAGTCAATTTCTCCTCAAATATCACAATCCACTATGATCTCTGAGTAGTCAGTTGGCGGTGCAAGTGAGAAGGCTCTGTGCTGCCAAGCTTTATATAAAGCAAAGTTGCATTATTATTTGTGATTAATGCTTTAAATAAAGTGTAACAGTGATGTGTGTAGCCCGTGTATAATGTTTCTATTACTTAGTGTGTGTTTTTACATTGATTATGCGGACCTCTTGATTATTCAGCATATTTGATCAATCAACACATTCCTGGTCTCAGGATAATTTTACTGTAGTAAGTACAACATTAAAGGTGTCGGGATAATCATAATGAACACCAGTACACAAATAGGCTGCATGAGGAGGCAATATAAAATAATTGCTGATCATCAAATAACAAGTGGAAGACAAAATAATGCAATTAATTGGGGTAATAATGACCAAGTCCCAAGAGAGACTTGTCAGTCTTGTGAAGCTCTGCCTGATATAAAATTCACTGTATCGTTTGGCTTACATGACACAAAATTTGTGTGACGTGAAAGTTGGAAATAAATAGATATCCATGTCTTCTATAGTTGTTTGGAGCTCCTGAACCAATGATTAAATTCTATAAATATCAAAATTGGATGATATGAGATTTGAAGATAAGAAGAGAAGGATTTTATATGTCAAGTCTGTGGGCATCGTGTATAAGATAAAGTTTAAGGAGAACACTATTCATTTAACGTAGTACCATGAGTGGGAATTAAGCATACCAACTGAGTCACACTTTAATTCAATTACACTGATCTCTGAGCCTTCTCCAGCCACTCAATCAAATATTGCTGCAAAGCCTCAGAACAGAAGTGAAGAATATTCAGTGAAGTTGTCATGATGAATAATATGACCGGACAGCTAATTTTGCTGTTTGAATGCATATGCTCCAAAACACAGCACAAACATGGGTTAGTCTGGGAATCTGTCCTTTCATCTGGAAAGAAATTTGACAGTCATTAAAGAAAGCACATTTTGTTAGAGAGCTAACTTCCAGCCACACTTGGAAAGTCCATTTGTCTGAATCATAACCAGATTGCATAGTTTTGACATCGCTTGTGAAACTCCAGTGAAATGAAGAAGGGGAATCCAAGATCCAATTTATTTCTCTTGAGTAACTGCCAGTAATGATGTCTAAAGCATGTAGAGTATAATTGAAAAAACTGAACTCTTACAGTTTCTGTAGAACCGGACAAGAAGATTATCCATCAAAAAGTTTTGACAGTCTTTTCCATCTACTTTTCCCGAAAACTGTCAGTTTCGCCTGCTAGTAATCTTGCAACTTGAAACTTAATAAGAGAGACTGATTCTTCCTAGTTTTAGTTCATGAATAGAGCTTTCAGATCTATTTCCTGTTGATCAGCTTGTGATTATATTCCACTAGTTAATCATCACTTGTCAACTAACCGGGCACTTTTGTGCCTATCATCTCTCCTGCTTATACCACAAGTCCTCAGACAGTGGATAGTTCAAAACATCTGGGCATAGTTATAAGGCTGAATTCTGATTGCAGAGTTTAAACAATAATTATAAATTGCTTGAGTTTATTCTTTTGGTTTGAGTTCCACAGCCCATAATGAGCTCAGCTGTATAGTCTTCTCCATATTACGACTCTATGGTTTGTTCCACTGTAATTTTCTTTGTTTTAAATATTTTAATCTTTATATTTTTCTTCTTTGTTTTATATTTTGTACACCTCTGGTTGCATTTTCTTGTGGCATTCTTTCAGTTTTTCTTACCATTTGCATGTTTTCCATTTGGTTCTTAAATTAGCGATCTTTATCTTTCACTCCTTATGTTTCAATATACAGAGGCATATATATTCATTTCTCTTAAAATTCAGTAATCTGTGCCTAATTTGTTTTTCACTCAGTCCTTCACATCAAGATTTTCCTTCCCCTGTGATTCATCACCATGACTACCTTCTGCCCTCCAGGTTTCTGAACTTCAGATCATTGCCTGAGATTTTAAACGAGGACTCTTAAGGAAAAGAGCCCAATGTATTTAACTTATGCACATTCATTGCCCTGCTAACTACTTATCCATCAAACAAAAAAAATGCTGTAGATCTACCCTTTTTGTTTCACCTTGTGCAAGGATTTTCTCTATGCCAGCTGCTTTAGAAATTTGTGCTTGGGTTGATCCATCCTGAAACATTCATTGTTTCCCTCTGTATAATATTCACTTCCTCGAGTTACCAGACAGTGGCAAGGAACTAAATTAAAAACCAAAAGAACTGCAGATGCTGTAAATCAGAAACCAGAAAGGAGTTGCTGGAGTTCCTATGAGGAAGAGTCACCAGACCTGAAATGTTAACTCTGATTTCTCTTCACAGATGCTGCCAGACCCACTGAGCTTTTCCAGCAGCTTCTGTTTTTTGTTTGTGGCAAGGAACTGACCATTTATGACACACAGCTGAGTGAATGTGGAAGTTTCTAATTGTTCCAATGGACGATGGGAGTCAATGGCCTAGTGTTATTATCGCTGGACTGTAAATCTAGAGACCCAGATAACATTCTGGGAACCCAGGTTCGGATCCCGCCATGGCAGATGGTGGAATTTGAATTCAACAAAATATCTGGAATAAGAATCTAATGATGACCATGGATCTATTGTCGATTGTCAGAAGAACCCATCTGGTTCACAAATTTAGGGAAGGAAACTGCCATCCTTATCTGGTATGGCCTACATGTGACTCCAGACCCACAACAATGTGGCTGCCTCTGAAATGCCGTCTGGGCAACTCGGGATGGACAATATATGCTGCCTAGCCAGCGACACCCTCAACCCGTGAATGAATTAAAAAAAAAAAGTGCAAATGTAGTAACGGAGAAAAGTCATGCCATTCTTTTGATATACATTAGTGCATGAGTGCTTAAAACAAATGAACATTTTAATAATTGCAATTGTAACTGTCTTTAAAGATGGTCACTTATTGTGCTCATAAAGTGATGATTGTTAATGGTAAGTAAAACTTCAAGCATCAAGTGTTAACATCAAGCTGTATATGTGTAAGTCACTCAGATGTGGAGTATAGTTTCCTCTGCTCAATAAAGTAAAATCAGCTCCAACTTCAGAAGAGCATTACTGCTGTACCAGTGTGGCATTTTCACCATTTTCCAAGGCGATGTTCTATGCCTCAAGAGAGATTGCCAAGCTAGAATATCTTTTGAGTTTGTGGCTAAATCCATATAAGACCCTGACAGTCAGCAGTCAAAGGGGCCTTTTATACCAGCAATCTGAGCAGGGTTGAACCTACTGGACTAGTTTATAATTTTCCTGATTCTGTAGAGAAATCTGCAAGAGTATCTTGATGTTAGTCGAAAAATATAAAATCCCAAAGAGATGTTTTATCTTTCTGTTTGCAAGATTTCTAGATGCTGAAGAATTTTAATAAAATTTATTTCCTAATTAACAATGACATGTTTAAATTTTCTAGCTGACATAGAAACATAGAAAATAGGAGCAGGAGTAGGCCATTAACCCTTTGAGCCTGCTCTGCCATTCATTATGATCACAGCTGATCATCCAACTCCACAGCCTCTCTGTTTTTCCCTCCTATCTTTTTACTCTTTAGCTTCAAGTGCTGTATCCAATCCTCCTTGAAATTATACAATGTTTTGGCCTTGACTGCTTTCTGTGATAGTGTATTCCATGGACTCGCCACCCTTTGGGTAAAGAAATTTCTCCTCATCTCAGTTTTAAATGGTTTACCCCATATCTTTAGGCTGTGACCCCTGATTCTGGAGTCATCGGAACATCCGTCCTGCATCTACCCTTTCTGTTCCTCTTTAAGGATACCAAAACTTCTCTCAGTATTCCAGGTGTGGTCTCACTAAGGCCCTTTATCTTTACAGCAAAACATCTCTGCTGTTGTAGTTGAATAGTCTCGCTATAAAGGCCAATGAACCATTTGCTGCATTGACGGCCCGCTGTACCTGCTTACTTCCAGTGACTGGTGGTACAAGGACACCCAGGTCTCAGCACATACCCCCCTCTCTATTTAAAGCCATTGAAATAATAATCCATCTTCCTATTTTTTTTGCTCCCAAAGTGTGTAAAATGTGTGGTATTCACATTATACTGCATTTGCCATGCATTTTCACATTGGCGCACCTCTGCATTGTATTATCTACAAATTTGGAGATATTACATTTAATTCCCTCATCTCAGACAATATGTTTTGTGAATAGCTGGGGTCCTAGGATTGATCCCAGTGGTACCCCATGAGTCACTGCCTGCTATTTGGAAATCCTGAAGTTGGAGCTGATTTTACTTTATTGAGCAGAGGAAGCTATACTCCACATCTGAGTGACTTACACATGTACACATATCCGTTTATTCCTACTCTTTGTTTCTTGACTATGAACCAGCTTTCTATCCATTTCAATGTACTACCCTAATCCCATGTGCTTTAATTTATCATGCTAATCTCTTGCATGGGACTGTTGAAAACCTTCTGAAAATCCAAATAAAACACATTCACTGGTTCCTCAACAACACTGCATGTTACATTCTTGAATTCCAGTAGATCTGTTGAGCATAATTTCCCTTTAGTAAATCCATGCTGACTCTTCTACTGTTTTCCAGTGCACAGCTATTAAATCTTTCGTGATAGATTCTGGCATTCTCCCCCACTGCCAAAATCAGGCCGACTGGTCTATAATTACCTTTTTTTTTCTCTCTCCCTTCCTTTTTGAATAGAGAGGTTTCATTAGCTACCCTCCAATCTGTAGGAACTATTCCAGATTCTATAACATCTTGGTAGATAGCCAGCAATGCATTTATTATTTCTAGGACCACTTCCCAATTACTTTAAGATGTAGATAATTAAGCACTGGGGATTTATCTGCTTTCAATCCCATCAATTTCCCCCAACACAAGTCCCTACAGATACTGATTTCCTTCAGTTCTTTTCTCCCTAAACTCTGTATTTCTTAACATCTGCTATGTTATTTAAGTCCCCCTTTGTGAACAAAGAACCAAAGTATGTATTTAGTTGTTCAGGTATTTCTTTGTTCCCCGTTATAAACTCCCTGTTTCTGACTGCAAAGGACCATAATTTGTCTTCACTAATTTTTTTCGTCTCATACAGAAACTGCTACTGTCAGATTTTGTTTCCTGGAAGCTTACTCTCCTACTCTGTTTTCCTTAATGGATTTGAGTGGTTGTTTTGATCATTTCCTTTAGTCACTTATTTTCCTTTTTTTTTTTTAGTGCTCACCTAGGTTAAGACTGCTTTGGAGAAAAGAACTATTTCAGGGCATCAGTAGCTAGCACAGGCAAACGCAAAGTAAAGCCTCCTCTAGCATATCCTCATAATTTGCCTAGCTTCAGACTTCAGATGAGTGCCACAGTTCTATCAATATCATCCTTGTACCATATCCTACACTGATGATCCTGTGTTGTCTTTGAGAAAGATTGTCAATTAGGGATACTTGTGTGTGGAGACCCATGCCCATGAGGAACTAACAGGATTAATACAGTGTAATCACATCTGATATAGGATCATCACGTTTAGATGACATGGACTTTTGTCCCCTATACTGAACTCAAGTCCCAATCAAAACCACTTTCCTGTAGTGTCAAACATTTTATTTCGGATAGTAGTGCCTTTGAAAATTTTAAGGTTTCAATGCCCAAATTGCACATGCCAGTTTACTTTGTGTTTTGAGTTGCAATTAATTGCTTATCGTGGATATGTTTTATGGAATTCTCTTAAACCATTTTTATATCTTCTAGAATGGTCATTTGAGGAAATACTCAACTGCAGATGTATTAGAAAGGAACTGTGAATTTTCATGTTTAGTGACAAACGATAGATGAAATTATTCAGATGTTTAAGAGGATTGATGAAGTGAAGTGCTCAGTAATGGTAGAATTCTTGAACGTAATACAAAAGTAGTTACTTTTTTAAAGATGAATGATGGTTTCAGTATTTTTGTATGATTTATAGTTGTATCTTTTTATAGGATCTGAACTGTCTGTTTGAAGTGTACCTGGATCCCCTACAAAATGAGACTTTCTTAACACAGGATGAGGTATGATGCTTGAATGTTTATTTTCAGGACTCTTGTGTTTAAGGCCTTTGCCTATCATTTCACTGCAATTGTTAGTTTGTGTGAATATTTCTCCCTCCCCAGGTGCTGTTATTCTGCTTCACATCTGCCATTATTAACCCTCATTCAAAGAACCAACACTTGACTCCATCTTTCTCACTGGCCACCATCCCATCTCCAACTATCATTTCCTGTCAAGTCTAGGACACACTGCCTTCCAAATCCATGCTCATCTTTTCTGGAACTGCATGTTTGAATCTTTCAAATTTGGGTTCTAAATAGTACCAAAATAGGTTATATCAAACTGTCAAAAGACATTCATCTTTGTCAGACCCATCTAGAATTATACCTCCCCATCCTTCCTGATCTGCCTGCAACCTTTGACACAGATGATCATAACATCTTCCTATGTCATATTTTCGTTGTCATAAAAATCGGTATGCTTATACTCATCTGGTTCCTTTCCGAGCCAACTGATTGTAGCTAGAAATCACCTGCAATGACTTTTCCTCCTCCCTACATGTGGTTACTTCAGGTATTCCCCAAGGATCATTCTTGCTCACCTCATGTTTCTCATCTGTGTGCTGCCCTTTCTTTTAAAAAGGTTTAACATTGTAACTAAACGATCAAACTGGTAATCCGACATTCATTACTGGATGGTTAGAGTTAATTTTCTAAGCTGAGCTTTGAGTTGCCAAATCCATTGTCTTTGCTCCTTACAACTGATTTTGTTCGCAGTCTATGGACTCCATAACGCTCCCTGCCAGTTGACCCTGAAATGAGCTTGTGAACACGCACCTATGCTGTTGCTGAGACAGCAAATTTCTAATCTGACCATTGCCTTCAGACTGTCTACTGCTGAAAACCTCATCCATGCCTTTATGAACTTGGCAATTGCACAGCACACCTGGATGGCATCTATATCTACTCTGTACAAACTTGATGTCATCCAAATTTCTGCTTGCGCTATGTCCCATTCATTCATTACACTTGTGCTCACTGAACTACATAAGTTCCTGCTCATGCAATACCTCAGTTTAATATTTTTGATCCTTGCTTTGAAGGCCCCCTGTCCTGCCATGAACTTTCCCTCGTCCAGCTCTTCTCCTCCAGCCCTGAAACCCTCTAAAACCATAAGATACAAAAGTAGAAATAGGCCATTTGGCCCATTGAGTCTAGTCCACCATTCGATCATGGATGATATATTTCTCAACCCCATTTTTCTGCCTTCCAGTAACCCTTGATCCCCTTAACAATCAAGAAACTATCTGTCTCTGTCTTGAATACAGTCAATGATTTGGTCTCCACAGCCTTCTCTGGCAATCAATTCCATGGATTGTGATGCGAGTTCAGAGGCATTATGTTCCTGTTAGAGCGAAGGGTAAGGCTGGTAAGATTAAGGAACAATGGGTGAATAATGATATTTAGGTTCTAGACAAGAATGAATAAATTTTATTTTAGATATAGACAACTTGTTTCAATTGCATCTCTTAACATAAAGTGCGTCGGGACATTCTTAAGAAAAGCAATCAGGAAGGCAAAGAGAGGATACAGGATATCGTTGGCTGATAAGGTTAAGGATAACCCAAAGGGATGCTACAAATATGTTAAGAGCAAGAGAGTAACTAGAGAGAGGGTAGGGCCCCTTAAAGAACAAGGTGGTCATCTTTGTGTTGAACCCTAGGAGATGGGAGAGATACTGAATGACTATTTCATGTCAGTTCTTATTGTAGAGAAAGAAACAGAATCTGAAGAATGCAGAGAAATAAACTCTGATGTTTTGAAAACAGTTCACATTACAGAAGAGGAAGTTCGGGAGGTCTTGGAGAATATAAAGGTGGATAAATCTCTAGGACCTGATCTAATGTATCCCAAAATGTTGTGGGAAGTAAGGGAGGAAATTACAAGACTCCTTGCAGAAATATTTGCATCATCTATAACTATGGGTGAGGTGCCTGATGACTGGATGGTGGCTAATGGCTAATGTTGTACCTTTGTTTAAGAAAGGTTGTAAGAAGAAACTGGGGAACTGGAGACCTGTGAGTCTGACTTTGGTTGTGGGTAAATTGTTGGAAGTGATCATAAAAGATTTATAGACATTTAGAGAGGAAAGAATTCATTAGGGATATTCAGCATGGTATTGTGCAAGGAAAATGGTGTGTCTCAAACTTGATTGAGTTTTTTGAGGAAGTTATCAAAAAGATTGATGGCAGTGCAGTAGACGTTGTCTATTTGGATTTTTTTTTGGATTTGGATTTTAGCAAAGCCTTTCACAAGGTTCTGCATGGTAAACTAATTAGTAAAGTTAGGTCACTTGGGATTTGGAGTGAGCTTGCCAATTGGATACATAACTGGCTTAATGGCAGGATACAGAGTAATGGTGGAGGGTTGTTTTTCAGGTGGGAGGCCTGTGACCAGCAGTATTCCACAGAGATCGGTTCTGGGTTATCTTGTGGTCATTTTATATGAGAATACAGAAGGCATGGTTAATAAGTTTGTGGACGACACCAAAATTAGTGTCATAGTAAACCACCTTCACTGTCCACTAAGATTAAAAAGGAAAGTTGATCAAATGGGTCAATGGGCAGAAAAATAGCAGATGGAGATCAATCTGGATAAATGTGAGGTTTTGCATTTGGTACAATCAACAAACGTGGGCTTATACAATTAATGGTAGGGCCTTGGGTAGCGTTGTAGAACAGAGAGACCCAGGGGTGCATAATTCTTTGAAGTTTGCATCACATATAGTGGTTAAAAGGCAGTTAAAAAGACGTTTGGCACACTTGTCTTCATTGCTCAGTCCTTTGAGTATAGGAGTTGGGAAGTTGTGTTGATTCTATACAGGACTTTGGTGAGATCTGTTCTGGAATACTGTGTCCAGTTATGGTTGCCCAGCTATCGAAGGATATTATCAAGCTGGAGAGGATTCAGAAGAGATTTAGCAGGATGTTGTTGGGTATGGATGCTTTGAATTATAAAGGAAGGATGGATAGGCTGGGACTTTGTTCACTGGAGCATAGGAGGTTGAGAGGCAACCTGATAGAAGTTTATAAAAGAATGAGAGGTATGGATAGAGTTGATTGGTAGTTGTCTTCCCCCTAGGATGGGAGATTTCAATACTAGGGAGTACATTTTGAGATGAGAGAGATTTAAAAAGACATGAAGTAGATTTTTTACGGAGGTTTGCGTGTGGAATGAACTTCCCGAGAAAGTGGTGGATGTGGGTACAATTACAATGTTTAAAAACACATTGTGATAGATACATGACTAGGAAGGGTTTGTAGGGATATGGGCCAGGAGCAGGCAGGTGGGACTAGTTTAGTTTGGGATTATGTTTGGCATGGTCTGTTTCCATGCTGTGTGACTCTGATTCACCACCCTCTAAAGAAATCCCTGCTCATTTCAGTTCTAATGGATTGTCACCTCACTCTGAGGTGTGCCCTTGGGTCCTTCTACTAGTGGAAGCATCTCCCATTCCAGGCCATGCAGTATTCTGTAAGCTTTGATAAGATCCCCCCCCTTATCCTTCTCAACTTCACTGAGTACAGACCCAGAGTCCTCAACCACTCCTCATGACTAGCCCCTCAGCCCCAGGATCATTCTTGCAAACCATCTCTGGACTGCTTCCAATGCCAGCACACCAATCCTTGGCTATGGGACCAACAACTACTTAAATATTCCAAATGCAGTCCGAGTAGAGCTTTATAATGCCTAAGCAGTAGTCTCTGCTCATGTGTTCGAGACCTCTTGAAATGAGTGCTAACATTGCATTTGCCTTCCTAACTGCCAACCAAACGTGCATGTTAACCTTAAGAGAATCCTGAACAAAGATTCCCAAGTCCCTTTGCATTTCAGATTTCTGAACCCTTTCCCCATTTAGAAAATAGTCTCTGCCTCTATTTCTATGGAAGTGTATAATCTCTTGCTTTCCCACATTGTTTTCCACCTGCCACTTGTTTGCCCACTTTCCAAATTCTCCTGCAGCCTCCCTGTTTCCTCAACACTATCTGCATCTCTACCTATCTTTGTGTCATCTACAAACTTAGCAAAAATGCCCTCTGTTCCTTCATTCCAGATTGTTAATGTATAACATGAATCGTTGTGGTCCCGACATTGACCCTGTGGAACTGGCTGCCATCCTGAAAAAGATCCCTTTATCGTCATTCTCTATTCTCTGCCAGTCAAGCAATCCAGTATCTATGTTAGTACCTTGCCCCTTACACCATGGACTCTTATTAGCATCCTCCTACGTAGCACATTATCAAGTATCTTCTGGAAATCCAAATAGATAGTGTCCACTGGCAGTCTTTTGTCTAACTTGTTTGTTACCACCTCAGAGTTCTAACAGGCTTGACCTCCCTTTGACAAAGCTGTGCTGACTCGGCCGTATTTTACCGCGTATTTCAAAGTACTCCACAATCTCATCCTTAATAATGGAGAATCTTACCTACGACCAAGATCAGACTAACTGGCCTTGTTTTGCATACTGAATATATTTATGTACAACACTTAGTTCTTTGTTGACTGCTGCCCTTCATCTGGTGTGCCTTAAATTAGATTCCTGATCCTTTCCATACACTGTCCTATTATTTGTTCTGGAAACTTTCATAAGCCCTGCTGACCACCCGCCTTAACTTTTTCCATAATTTTCCATGCAGCAGAACCCCCCCCCAAATTATTTGGTTTAACCCCAAACTACAGCCATATGTGATTAACCAGGACTCTGGTCCCAGCATGATTCAGATGGAGCCTGTCATATTGGAACAGCTCCCTCCTTCCCCAGTACTGGTGCCAATGTCCATGAGCTCAAACCCATTTCTCCTACTCAATCTTGGAGCCATGCATTTATCTCTTCAGTCTTGTTGACCTGTGCCAGTATCCTTGTGGCTAAGATAGTAATCCAGAGGTTATTACCTTTCTGGTTCTGTGTTTTACTTAAGCCTCTAGCTGCTCATATTCTCTCAGCAGAACTTCTTTCCTCTCTCTGCCTTTAGTGTTGGTACTTTTGTGCCCATGACAATTGAATCATTCCCCCTCCCACTCCAATTCCTCTGTAACTCAGATAAGATATCCTGAACCCGGGCACCAGGCAGGCAATATAGCCTTCAGGACTCTTGATCCTGTGTCTGTTACCGTGACTACACTGTCCCTGATTACAGCTACAGTTCTGTTTTCTGTCCTCTCTTGGATGTCTCCCTGTACCTCAGTGCTATGGTAAGTTTGCTCATCCTACTTGGAGTCCACCACTCTCCTCCACACAGGGAGCAAGAATCTCAAACCTGTTTGAGCTCAAGGGCTGAAGCTCCTTCAGCACTACCTCTTGGATCCTCCTATCTGCCACACTCAGAGTCACATTGTCCTGTCCCTGACCACTGACCAAACTTGAAGCAGATAATCTAAGAGATGTGACTGCCTCCTGACACATGGTGTCCAAGTAACTTGGCCCCTCCCTGATGTGGTGTTCGAAGCTCGACTTCAGCTCAACAACTCTGAGCCAGAGTTCCTGAAGCAACCAACACTTGCTACGGATGTGGTAACTATGAACTGCAGTTGGGTCCAGCAGCTCCCATAACATGCAAATACAGCGCAATGCCTGGCCTGGTATCTGTCTTATTTACTTATTGACTTTTTAAAATTTTCCTACTGGTCTTTTAGCTTGTAATCTCTAAATATTTTTCCAATTTACATTCAATCTGAGAGTAACCTGTAATAGTCAAGTTAGTAGTTACCACCAATCAATTAACTTAAGGTTTTCCTATGATGTCACTCTGTTGTGCTGCGCTTCTGATCCTGGGCTTCAATTTATCCTGTTTAAAAGACCTTACAGATTGGGCTGAGTCTTACTCTGGATGTGATCTCTCATTCCTGAACATGCACAGCTGCACTCATCAAATTCTAGCCTCTAAGAAATCTATGGTTTTAATTACTCCAGCACTGTTCGTTGTGCTGTCAAATTCCCCAAGCTCTGGCATTCTTTCCCTAATCCACCCTCCCTCTCCTTTTAAGATGCACCTTGAAATCTTTTCCATTGAACTTTGCCATTTGCCATAATATTGCCATCTGTAATTTGTTGTCAATTCTTACTTTATAAGACGTACAACCATTAGACATAGGAGCAGAAATTAGGCCATTCGGCCCATCAAGTCTGCTCCGCCATTCAATCGTGGCTGATAAGTTTCTCAACCACATTTTCCCACATTCGCCCTGTAACCTTTTGATCCCCTTGCCAATCAAGAACCTATCAATCTCTGCCTTACATACACTCAATGACCTGGCCTCCACAGCCTTCTGTGGCAGTGAATTCCATAGATTCACCACTCTCTGGCTAAAGAAGTTTCTCTTCATCTCTGCTGTGAAGGGTCTTCCCTTTTCTCTAAGGCTGTGCCCTCAGGTCCTAGTCTCTCCTGCTAATAGAAGCATCTTGCCAAAATCCACTCTATACAGGCCTTTCAATGTTCTGTAAATTTCAATTCAATCTCCCCCATCCTTCTAAACTCCATCAATTATAGACCCAGAGTCCTCAAACTTTCTTCTCATGTTAAGCCTTTCATTGCTGGGATCATTCTCATGAACCTCCGTTGGACCTGTTCCAGGGCCAGTACATCCATCCTGAGGCATGGGGACCAAAATTGTTCACAATACTCTAAATGTCGTCTGACAGAGTCTTGGAGCTTCAGAAGTACATTCTTGTTTTTAAATTCTAATCCTCTCGAAATGAATGCCAACATTGCATTTGCCTTCCTAACTACTGACTCAACCTGCAAGTTAATCTTAAGAGAATCCTGGATTAGGACTCCCAAGTCCCTTTGCACTTCAAATTTCTGAATTTCTCCCCATTTAGAAAATAGTCTATGCCTTTATTCTTTTTACCAAAATGCATGACCTTAAACTTTCTCACATTGTACTCATCTGCCACTTTTTTGCCCACTGTCCTAACCTTCTAAATCCTTCTGCAGCCTCCCCAGCACCTCAATACCACCTGTCCCTCCACCTATCTTTGTATCAACTGCAAACTTATCCCTCAGTTCCTTATCTAGATCTTTAACATATAAAGTGAAAAGTTGTCTCTACACAGACCCTTGCAGAACTCCACTAGTCACTGGCTGCCATCCTGTGAAATACCCTTTTGTCCCCACTGTCTGCTTTCTGCCAGGGAAGCCAATCTTCTATCCGTGCTAGTACCTCGCCCCTAACACCATAGGGTCTTGTCTTATTCAGCAGCCTCGTGGCACCCTGTTGAGGCCTCCTGGAAGTCTAAGTAGATAACATCCATTAGCTCTCCTTTGTCTATCCTGCTTGTTACCTCTGCGAAGAATTCTAACAGATTTGTCAGGAATGACCTCCCCTTGACGAAACCATGCTGACTTTTCCCTATTTTATCATGCACTTCCAAGTATTCAGAAATCTCATCCTTCACAATGGATTCCAAAAGCTTACCAATGACTGCGGTCAGACTAATCAGCTTGTATTTTCCTGTCTTTTGCCTTCTGCCCTTTTTAAACAAGGGTTACATTAGCAATTTTCCAATCTTCTGGGACCCTCCCTGACTCCAGTGATCCCCAAACAATCACCACTAATGCCTCCACTATCTCTTCAGCTATTTTCTTCAGAAGTCTGGAGTGTAGTCCATCTGATCCAGGTGCTTTATCCACCTTCCGACCTTTGTTTTTCTAGCACCTTCTCCTTGGTGATGGCCACCGATACTCCCCTCTGCCCCCGACTCTTTTGAATTTTTGGGATGTCACTCATGTCTTCCACCATGAAGACTGCTGCAAAGTACTTGTTCGTTTCCTTAGCCATTTCTTTGTTCCCCATTATGACTTCTCCAGTGTCATTTTATGGAGGCGCAATATCTGCTTTTGCCTCTCTTCTGCCCTTTAGATATATAAAGAAACTTTTTTCAATCTTCTTTTATATTACTGGCTAGCTTACCCTCATATTTAATTTTCTGCCTCCTTATTTCTTTTTTTAGTTGTCCTCTGTTGATCTTTGTAGGCTACCCAATCCCCTGGCTTCCCACTGACTTTTCCATATTATATGCTTTCTCTTTTACTTTCCCTGACTTCCGTTGTCAGCCATGGTTGCCTTATCCTCCCTTTAGTATGTTTCTTTCTCCTAGGGATGAATTTTTGCTATGTCTCCCGAGTTACTCCCAGGAACTCCTGCCATTACTGTTCCACTGGCTTTCCTGCTAGGCTCCTGTCCCAGTCAATTCTGGTCAGGTCCTCACTCATGCCTCTGTAGTTACCTTTATTCAACTGTAATACCGTTGCATTTGATGTCAGCTTTTCCCTCTTAAATCACAGAGTAAATTCTATCACATTATGGTCACTGCCTCCTGAGGGTTCCTTCACTTTAAGCTCCCTTATCAAGTCTGCCTCATTGCACACTCAATCCAGAATTGTCTGTTCCCTAGTGGACTCCACCACAAGCTGCTACTTTCCACAAATACCTTTTCTTGCAATCCACTACCAACCTGATTTTTCCCAGTCCACCTGCGTATTGGTCACTGTAACCTTGCTTTTCTTACACTCCTGTTCTATTCTCTGGTGTATCTTGTGTCCCATATCCTAACTACTACTACTACTTATAGATTGTGAAACACCTTAGAGACATTATGTTAAAAGTGCAATATAAATATGTTTATTTCTAATACAAATTACCTGAGCACCTGTAAAGAACAGTACAGAGCTTGCAGGCCAAGTTTGTGATGCTGACTCTCAGCTGTGACTCTACCCCAGGAACCCCACAGATGTGAATGGTGGTTGAAAAAACTGTTGATCTTGCCTGCAATTGTTGTTGTAAGCTGTGACTTTCTTTTATAAAAATTCGCTAACTCATTATTGAAGAGAACCAGTAACCTCTCACCAACCACTGGAAGCATCCAGCAAAAGACCACTGAAGCCGATGTTCAGAAAGTTTAGGAAAAGTTTTATTGGGGAACACTTCAGATCGTTTTGTTCGAGTTCACACCTGGTTACAGTCATAAAGCAGACAGCATGAAGCCAAAGCAATACAAGGCAATTGGTAGCCTTGCCTAAAGTGGCATTTTTGTAAAACGTGAATGCACATGTCATTCAAGCCTTTCTATTATATTTAGAGTTGATTCCACAGCAAAATGGAAATAACCAGAACAATGCATTGCTAGCCAGTTGAATGACTTTGATATGATAAGTAAAATCTTCAATGCAAAGTCACTTCAGTTAGACACATTAGCCGTTGTATTAATACATTTTACTATTGCTATGCACACTAAATATTAACCTGTTGTAACTTGCTGGGGTAGTGTGCTGGAAATCAAACCCCATTATTCTGGAGTCATCACAAAAGTTAAAGATTTTAAAAGTACACAAAGTTCCTCAATTTATCTTTCTTTCTGACCCACGTTGTTAGAAAGCATGGACCAGGTTTCTTTACTGAATAATAATCACTATTTGTTGCAAGTAATTAGACTCTAGTTCCAGGTCAATCATTATAAACTGTTTGCTTATAATACTATTAATTAAAACTCTAATCTCTCTATAAAGTCCCCTTTGCATACACACAGACAAGCGGTCATGGAGAAATAGGTTGTGGACAGAGGGGGAAAAATGGAAAAGATGGTTCAGTAGTCTTTGTTCTGAGGAATCTTTGTTGATATGATCCTTATGACTTTTTCTATCGGTTACTGCAATGCTTCAGTGGTTGGTGAGAGGTTACTGGTTCTCTTCAATAATGAGTTAGTGAATTTTTGTAAAAGAAAGTCACAGCTTACAACAACAATTGCAGGAAAGGTTAACAGTTTTTTCAAGTTTGTAGCAAGGTTTAACAGCAGAAAACATGGCCTGCTCTGGAACTGGGGAATACTCTCTCTAAGTTGTTCTCAGCTCCAAACTGTTCAGTTATCAGAGAACCTATCTCCAGTTGTTGATTGCCAAAGAAGTTGCCATTCTTAACTGGTCACTAGTCCATGGACCAGTCAACTTCTTGTTACCAGCAAAAGCTGCATTTGTACACCATATAATTCCAAATTGTCTGCAACTGAAATTGCAGTTACTGCCTGTTCAAGTATTTGTTTATAAATCTAGCTATGAGGTTAAGGTTAATTGCTTTTGAAAACTTATACCCTTTCAAACACTGGTTTCAAAACAATTATTTTATTTCAGTTCCTGTTTTTCGTTTTTTTTAAAAAAAAGACAGTTTTTAATAACCAAAACACAAACTTTAATGAAACTGCATGCAAATCAGACTGATTTGATGTCACCAGCTCTTGCTGCACTCCAAGTTAGACCGTAATCAACATCAATGTGGAAGAGGTCAAGTGGTAGACGCAACAAGTGGGATGACAGCATAAAAGTATCCCTTTACAGCATGGGCCTTAACATTAATGAGGGGCAAGTAAAATCCCAACACCGTAACATTTGGCATTAGCAACATATTGTAATTACTTGACTGACTAAAGCTGAGGATTTCAACGGTTTTGTTTAAAGTGGGGGAAAAATATCCTGACCCATGAAATATGGACGAGGCATTGCAGGTTGACACTATACCATTTTTTTAACAAATGCACAACTGTGATGGTATGATTTCAACCCTCTTTATGTTCTAATAACACAGTTTTTTAAAAATTTTGTTTTAATTAAAAGTCTAGGTTAGAATTTGGTGAAAATTTTAATGGTGCTGTTTAAATTGTATTGTATGCTGGACTTGAATGGTCCAGTTTCTCAATCCCATCATTTTGTGTTCAGTCCATTAGCTTGGTTGTATATTTAATTTTGTTCATTTTAATTGTTTTTTTTAATTGGTTGCTGGAGGCTATTATAGCCATAAGTAAATTCTTCTGTTGACTTGAAGTTAAATTCAAGCCCTGTGTGAACCATTGGTGAAGCATTCATATATTCAGCAGTTGGATTTGAGCTTCCTGTACCTAAGGTGGGTAGACAGATAGTAATGAATTTCTGTACTGAATAGAATACCAGATATAACAAGGTGTAGAGCTGGACGAACACAGCAGGCCAAGCAACATCAGAGGAGCAGGAAG
>JAHRHZ010000018.1:56279914-56337092 GCA_024137785.1 Ginglymostoma cirratum
CTTCCTGCTCCTCTGATGTTGCTTGGCCTGCTGTGTTCGTCCAGCTCTACACCTTGTTATCTCAGCTTCTCCAGCATCTGCAGTTCCTGCTGTCTCAGAATACCAGATATCCTCTGTTTCCACACTTTTGCAGATGGAGTCATTGTTTGGAAGTTTGCCAGAAATGCTCCAGTTTCAGAAGATGTTTCTGCAGACACTTGACGATGGTATTGCTTTATCACCTGATTTCAGCAAGCTGGAAACTCCATCCCAGTTTAAAGTAAGTGAACAATTTGAGTGCAGAATCAGGGATAATTCAGTAAGTGGGCCGTTACGTACATCTATAACAGTCTAATAGAATTACAATGACTCCTATTAAGATTCATTACAAAACTAGGATAGTTGCTTGATGTATATTGTATTGGATCTGAATAAATCTTATGTGGGGTATTCCTAAGGTCTAAGAGCTAAAATACCTGATCTGCATGGAAATTGTTTCAATGATCTTTCACTGTTTACAGGAGTATTTGCATCAAACGTGCGTGAGTTGTGATATGAATTGTGTGCAAAGTTTGGTCTAAAATAATTCAGTTGTACTCTGATGTTCCAACCAGCCAACTATAGGGCCAGACCTTTTCCAGCAGGCCACACATTATCTATACCTAGGGACTGACTTGAAGGGAGTCAATATATTTCAGTAAATAAGAAGGTAGATTTCAGTGCAGTTAATTTCAGGGTTTTGCACAGTCCCAGGTACAATGTTAGATCTGGAAAAGGTCTGTTCCTTTAGATGATCTGGTTGGAGCTGTCAAATCAGAATGCAACAGAACCTTTCTTAGTCATTCCATAGAACAACTTGAATTCATATACAAGTGCAAAGTGCTTTACCAGGAGTGTTACCAAATAAAAATCTGACACAGAACCAGACACAGCGGTAAGACCATAAGAAATAGGAGCAGAAATACATGTTCAGCACCACAAGCCTGCTCCACCTTTCAATAAGATCATGGCTGATCCCACAACCCTCACATCCACTTTTCAGCCCTGTCCCCATATCCCTTGATTTCCCTATTGATCAAGAATCTATCAATCTCAGCCTTAAATATACATAAGGACTCTGCCCTATCAGCTCTCTGTGGGTAAGGAGTTCCAAAGGTACTCAATCCTCAGAAGAAATTCCTCCTCATCTCAGTCTTAAATTGGCACCACTTAATTCTGAGTCTTTGCCTTCTATTCCGAGACACACCCATGAGGGGCAATAGCTTCTCAGCATTTACTCTGTCAAGCCTCTTGAGAATC
Source organism: Ginglymostoma cirratum (assembly GCA_024137785.1). Taxonomy (NCBI): domain Eukaryota; kingdom Metazoa; phylum Chordata; class Chondrichthyes; order Orectolobiformes; family Ginglymostomatidae; genus Ginglymostoma; species Ginglymostoma cirratum. Next base: position 56,281,193 of record JAHRHZ010000018.1, read on the forward strand.
CCATATGTTTCAATGAAATCATCTCCCATTCTTCTAAACTCCATTGACCAGTCTCAGCCTTTTTAACCTTTGCTTGTAAGACAATTGCTCCATACTGGGGAATAATTCCAGTGAACTTTCTCTGAGCTGCCTCCAATTAAATAGTTGCTTCGCTTAAATGGGGGAACCAAAACTGCTCACAGCGCTCCAGAAGTGGCCTCACCAGCACCTTGTACAGTTATATTAAGATTTCCCTACTCTTGTACTCCAACATTCCATTAGCCTTCCTGATTACTAGCTGCATCTGTGTGTTAGCTTTCTGTATTTTGTGCACGTAGACCCAAACCCTTTTGTGTTGCAGCTTTGTGTAGTTATTTTCCATTTAAATAATAATCAGCTCTTTTGTTCTGCCTTCCAAATTGAACAACTTCATGATTTCCCACATTATACACCATTTAGACAACTGTTTATAATCCCCTCAAAACTTGCCTTTTCACCCATTTTTGTCATCTGCAAATTTAGCCACAGTTCTGAGGGCCACTCAACCCAAAACATTAACCATGATTTCTCTATAAATGCTGCCAAACCTGCTGAGCTTTTCCAGCAATTTGTTTTTGAAAGCCACAATACACTTTATTCCTCCATGTCATCAATTATCTCTTGTAAACTGCTGTGTTCCCAGCACTGCAACAAAGCCTTATGGGTGGTTAAAAAGGCATTTGGCACGCTTGCCTTCATTGCTTATTCCCTTCAGTGTAGGAGTTGGGAAGTCATGCTGAAGTTTTACAGGACATAGATGAGGCCAGTTCTGGTTACCTAGTTATAGGAAGGAATTTAGTGAGCAGGAGAGGGCTCAGAAGAGATTTGCCAGGATGTTGCTGGGAATGGAAGGTTTGAGTTATAAAGAAAGGCTGGATAGGCTGGGACTTTTTCACTGGAACGTAGGAGGTTGAGAGGTGACCTGATAGAAGTTTACAAAATAATGAGAGGTACAGATAGAGTTAATGGTAGTTGTCTTTTCTCTAGAATGGGGGATTTCAAGATTAGTGATTACATTTTTAAGATGAGAGGAGAGAGATCTGAAAAAGAGATCAGATGCAATTTTTTTACACCGAGGGTGGTTTACGTGTGGAATGAACTCCCCTGAGGAAGTGGAGGATGTGGGTACAATTACAACATTTAAAAGATATTTGGATAGGTACATAAATAGGAAAGATTTGGAGGGATATGGTCCAGGAGCAGACAGGTGGGACTAGTTTAGTTTGAGATTATGTTTGGTATGGACTGGTTGGACTGAAAGGTCTGTTTTTGTGCTGTATGACAATGACAAGCTGTATTTACTATGGAAATGAGTCTATTGAACGTAGAACATAGAACAGTACAGCACAGTACAGGCTTTTCGGCCTACGATGTTGTGCTGACCTATTATCCTACTAAGATCAAACTATCCTTCATACCCTACATTATACTATCATCCAATTACCTTTCCAAGAGTCACTTAAAAGTTTCTAAAGTATCAGACTCCACTACCACAGCCGGCAGCGCATTCCACACGCTCACCACTCTCTGTATGAAGAACCTACCTCTGACATCTCCCCTGTACCTTCCTCCAATCACCTTAAAATTATGCCCCCTGGTAATAGTCATTTCTGTCCTGGGAAAAAGTCTCTGGCTATCCACTCTATCTATGCCTCTCATCTCTATCAAGTCACCTCTCATCCTTCTTTGCTCCAATGAAGAAAGCCCTAGCTCCTTCAATCTTTCCTCATAAGTCCTGCCCTCCAGTCCATGCAGCATCCTAGTAAATCTCCTCTGCACCCTCTCTAAAGCTTCCACATTCTTCCTATAATGAGGCGACTAGAACTGAACACAGTATTCCAAGTGTGATCTAACCAGGGTTTTACAGAGCTGCAGCATAACCTCGTGGCTCTTAAGCTCAATCCCCTGGCCAATGAAAGCCAACACACCATACGCCTTCTTTACAACCCTATCAACTTGGGTAGCAATTTTGAGGGATCTATGGACGTGATCTCTCTGTTCCTCTACACTGCCAAGAATCCTGCCATTAACCCTGTATTCTGCATTCAAATTTGATCTTCCAAAATGAATTACTTCACACTTTTCTGGGTTGAATTCTACCTGCCACTTCTTTGCCTAGCTCTGCATCCTGTCAATGTCCCGTTGCAACCTACAAACAGCTCTCCACGCTGTCCACAACCTACTAACCCACCCTTCCACTTCCTCATCCAAGTCATTTATAAAGATCAGAAACTGCAGAGGTCCCAGAACAGATCCCTGCAGTACACCACTGGTCACCGAGTTCCAGGCTGAATACTTTCCATCTACTACCACACTCTGCCTTCTATTGGACAGCCAGTTTTGTATCCAGACTGCCAAATTTCCCTGAATCCCATGTCTCCTTACTTTCTGAATGAGCCTACTATGGGGAACCTTTTCAGATAACTTGCTAAGCTCCATATACACCACATCCCACAGCTCTGCCTTCATCGATGTGTTTATGTCACATCCTCAAAGAATTCAATAAGGCTTGTGAGGCATGACCTGCCACTCTCAAAGCCATGCTGACTATTTCTAATCAAACTGTGCTTTTCCAAATAATCATAAATACTATCTCTTGGAATTCTCTCTAGTAATTTGCCCACCACAGAAGTAAGACTGACTAGTCTGTAACTCCCAGGATTATCCCTATTCCTTTTCTTGAACAAGGGAGTGACATTTGCTACTCTCCAATCATCTGGTATTACTCTAGTAGACAGTGAGGATGCAAAGATCATTGCCAAAGGGGCAGCAATCTCTTCCCTGTCTTCCCATTGAAACCTTGGGTATATCCCAAGGAAGGTAAGTTTTAGTTATGAAGTCTTACCTCGTGTGACTGCGGCCTTCAGTTGTTCAGTGGAGGAGTCGTCCCAGAGTGGGCTCGAGTGGTCGGCTGGGTAACAGTTATCTTTCACCCAATAACTTTGGGAAGTCTGTTTGAGTATATAACGGAGTAAACTTACTGGTGGAGAAAACACTGTGAAACTAAAAAAAAACTAATTAATTTTAAATAATTAACTAGGTAGAGATGGCAGTCAGGTGATGTGTTGTAGCTGTATGATGTGGGAGCTAGCTGATCCCATTGAGAATGGCAGTGACCACATCTGCAGCAAGTGTTGGCTGCTTGAGGAGCTCCGGCTCAAAACTGATGAGCTCGAATCCGAACTCCAAACACTGCGGAACGTCCGGGAGGGGGAGAGATACCCGGGTGCTGTGTTCCAGGAGGCAGTCACACCTAGTAGATTAACTAATGTTAATTCGATCAGCGGCCAGGGACAGCAGCGTGTGACTGTGAGTGAGGCAGGTAGAGAGACCCTGTGGACAGGATCACAGGAGCCGCAGCCCTTCACATTGTCCCACAGGTATGAGGCACTTGGTCCCTGCGTGGATGAGGAACAGGGCTGCAGTAAGGATAAGTCAACTGACTGTGGCACCATGGTCCAGGAGGCCGTTCAAGAGGGGGAGCAAAAAGACAGATTGTGGTTGCAGGGGATTCCATCATTGGGGGATAGACAGTATCCTTTGCAAGCAGGATAGAGAATCCCACATGGTGTGTTGCCTGCCTGGTGTCAGGATGCGAGACATCTCTGACCGGCTTGAGAGAATACTAGAGTGAGGGGGAGGAGCCAGTTGTTGTGGTCCACGTAGGTACCAACAACATAGGCAGGACTAGGAAAAAAGACCTGTTTCGGGATTATGAAAAGCTAGGAACAAAATTAAAAAACAGGTCTTCAAGGGTCATAATCTCTGGATTGCTGCCCGAGCCACGTGCAGGTTGGCATAGGGAGGCGAGGATCAGGGAAGTAAACACGTGGCTAAAAGAATGGTGTGGAAAAGAGGGTTTCCTTTTCATGGGGCACTGGCATCAGTTCTGGGACAGGAGGGATCTATACTGCTGCAATGGACTCCACCTGAACAGGGCCGGGTCCAGTGTTCTGGCGAAAAGGGTAAATAGGGAGGTCAATAGGACTTTAAACTAGTAAGTAGGGGGGAATGGGAGGAGTGAGCGTACAAGGAGTATAACCATTAATGTAAGGCAAAGCAGCAGGTTAGCAGGTGATGAGGAAGCTTCCACTCCATTGAAAATTAGGCAAAAAGTTAAAGGGAAGGAGAACACAAGAGCTGTTAGTAATGGAGGTGATAGGACCCAAAAAGAAGGTGCAAAAACTGCATAAGGGCACTTTATCTGAATGCTCGGAGCATTCGCAACAAGGTGGATGAGTTGATGGTGCAAATGGCAAATGGGTATGATTTAGTGGCCATTGCAGAGACATGGTTGCAGGATGGTCGTGACTGGGAGTTAAATATCCAGGGGTATCAAACTGTTCGGAAGGATGGACAGAAAGGTAAGGGAGGTGGTGTCGCTCTGATTTTTAAGGACGATATCGGGGTGGTAGTGAGAGATGATGTAGGTTCTACTGAACAAAAGGTTGAATCCATTTGGGTGGAGATTAGGAATAGCAGGGAGAAGAAGTCAATGATAGGTGTGGTCTATAGGCTATCAAAAAGTGACATCGTGGTGGGGCGGGCAATAAACCTAGAAATAGCTAATGTATGTAAAAATGGTACAGCAATTATCATGAGGGATTTTAATCTACATATCGATTGGTCAAACCAGGTCAGTCATGGCAGCCTTGAGTAGGGGTTCATAGAATGCATCCGCGATAATTTCCTTGAACAATATGTAATGGAACCTATGAGGGAGCAAGCTATCCTAGATCTAGTCCTGTGTAATGAGACAGGAATAATCAATGATCTCACAGTTAGGGATCCTCTCAGAAGGAGCGATCATAGTATGGTTGAATTTAAAATACAGATGGAGCTTGAGAAGGTTAAATCCAGTACCAATGTCCTGTGCTGAAACCAAGGAGACTATGATGGATTGAGGGAGGAGTTAGCTAAGGTAAAATGGGAGCAAAAACTTTATGGTGGGTCAATTGAGGAACAGTGGAGGACTTTCAAAACGATTTTTCACTGTGCTCAGCAGAAGTATATTCCAGTGATAAGGAAGAGCTGTAGGAAAAGAAATAATCAACCATGGATGTCTAAAGAAATAAAGGAAAGTATCAGATTAAAAAAAACATGCAAAAAAGCAAAGATTAGTGGGAAACTAGTAGACTGGGAAATCTTTAAAGACCAACAGAAAGCCACAAAAAAGTTATAAAGAAAAGTAAGATAGATTATAAGAATAAACTAGCTCAGAATATAAAAACAGGCAGCAAAAGTTTCTATAAATATGTAAATCGTAAAAGAGTGGCGAAGGTAAACATTGGTCCTTTAGAGGATGAGAAGGCCAATTTAATAACTGGGAATGAGGAAATAGCCGAGGCATTAAACCGTTATTTTGTGTCGGTCTTCACAGTGGAAGACACAAATAACACGCCGAAACTGATGGCAAGAAGGTGAAAGCAGGTGAGGACCTGGAAACTATCATTATCACTAAGGAGGCAGTGCTGGGCAAGCTAATGGGGCTAAAGGTGGGCAAGCTAATAGCGCTAAAGGTAGATAAGTCTCCTGGCCCTGATGAAATGCATACCAGAGTACTAAAAAAGGTGATGGGGGAAATAGCAAATGTACTTTTCATTTATGTACCAAAATTCACTGGACTCTGGGGTGGTTCCCGCAGATTGGAAAACAGCCAATATGATGCCACTGTTTAAAAAAGGAAGTAGACAAAAAGCAGGTAACTATAGGCCAGTTAGCTTAACTTCAGTAGTGGGGAAAATGCTTGAATATATCATTAAGGAAGAAATAGCAAGACATCTGGATATAAAATCTCCCACTGGGAACACCCAGCATGGGTTCATGAAGGCTAGGTCATGTTTAATTAATTTGGTGGAGTTCTTTGAGGACATTACTTGCATGGTGGACAATGGGGAACCTGTGGATGTGGTGTATCTGGATTTCCAGAAGGCATTTGACAAGGTGCCACACCAAAGGCTGCTACATAAGATAAAGTTGCACAGTATTACAGGTAATGTATTGGCATAGATAGAGGATTGGTTGACTAGTAGAAAGCAAAGAGTAGGGGTAAATGGGTGTTTTTCTGGTTGGCTGTCAGTGGCTAGTGGTGTGTCTCAGGGATCAGTGTTGGGACTGCAATTGTATACAATTTATATAGATGATTTGGAGTTGGGGACTATGTGTGGTGTGTCAAAATTTGCAGATGTCACTAAGGTGAGTGGTAGGGCAAAGTGTGCAGAAGACACTAAGTCTGCAGAGGGATATAGATAGTCTAAGTGAGTGGGCAAAGGTCTGGCAAATGGAGTACAATGTTGATAAGTGTGAGGTCATCCATTTTGGTAGAAATAACAGCAAAATGGACTGTGTTTTAAATGGTAAAAAATTGCAGCATGCTGCTGTGCAGAGGGACTTGGGTGTCCTTGTACATGAATCGCTAAAAGTAGGATTGCAGGTGCAGCAGGTAACTAAAAAGGCAAATGGAATTTTGTCTGTCATTGCTAGAAGGATGGAGTTTAAAAACACAGGCTATGCTGCAGCTGTATAGGGTCCTGGTGAGGCCACACCTGGAGTACTGTGTGCAGTTTTGGTCTCCTTACTTGAGAAGGGATGTACTAGTACTGGACGGGGTGCAGAGGGGATTCACTCGATTGATTCCAGAGTTGAGAGGGTTGGATTATGAGGAGATACGGAGTAGACTGGGATGATACTCATTGGAATTCAGAAGTATGAGGGGAGATCTTATAGAAACATATAAGACTATGAAGGGAATAGATAAAGTGGAGGCAGGGAGGTTGTTTCCGCTAGCAGGTGAAACTAGGACTAGAGGGCATTGCCTCAAAATAAAGGGAAGCAGATGTAGGACTGAGGTCAGGAGGAACTTCTTCACCCAAAGGGTTGTGAATCTGTGGAATTCCCTGCCCAGTGAAGCGGTTGAAGCTACCTCGCTGAATGTGTTTAAGGCAAGGCTAGATTAATTTTTGAACAGTAAAGGAATTAAGGGATGTGGTGTGCGGGCGGGTAAGTGGAGTTGAGTCTCAAAAAGATCAGCCATGATTTTGTTGAATGGCGGGGCAGGCTTGAGTGGCCAGATGGCCTACTCCTCCTAGTTCTTATGTTCTTATCCCGTCTGGTCCAGGGGACTTATCTATCCTGACTTATCTATCATTCTGATGAAGGGTTTAGGCCCGAAACGTCAAGTTTTCCTGCTCCTATGGTGCTGCTTGACCTGCTGTGTTCATCCAGCCCCATGCTTGTTATCTCGGATTCTCCAGCATCTGCAGTACCTTTTATCTCTGACTTATCTATCCTAATGTTTTTCAAAATTAAGTTAATACAGTGTCTCTGCTTTCTGTAACATGACAATTTATTTATTATACATGTAAGATTTTTGAATTATGATCAAGCCACTAAGCGTTTGTCAATGCACAAACGTAATAACAAAGCTTTTTCTTTGATCTCACCTGAATACTCAGCAAAGGTACAGTTTAAAGCGGGGGTCACTGGATAGTAATCGGGAATGATGTCCACATAAAGCAGTCTGTCAACGTTTCCTGTCCAGGTGCACATCAAACTGGACCCAGTTAACAAAGTCCCAGAGAACCGGGAGGTCAATGGAGTTGTGCCACAACAGTCAGCACCTGCAGGAGAGCTTGATGATGCAGTTATTTTCATTTCCCACCAACCATTCTTGTTGTCTCTTCCAGTTTTATTGCTGTTTTGAACGGTGGATTTGTGTCTGAACTGATGCTGACTAAATATACACTGAAAATAGCTGTTCAGCCTATTAATCAGAGCTGCTTTATTCTTCATCGCACATTAGGAGAACTGTAATTCAAACTTCTGCATCTCGACCTCTGACATATTTGTGTGTGATGCTTTGTACAGAATTCGCACAATACATGTAGCTTCAGGGCTTTAGCTCACCAAGTATTAAGACTGTGTTCACTTAGCATTGCAATCATTTGATGTGTTTGTTTCAGAAGCTCTTGTTTTCCTTGGGTGGTTCATTCCTTTATTATGCTGACCACTTCAAACTCTACAGCGGTTTTTGTGCAAATCACAGAAAGGCCCAGAAAGTTTTGGAAAGAGGTAAGTTAACATTAAGAATAAATATTATGAAATCTCGATTAAGTATTGAATTTGTTTTTTTTTTTCTTGGGCATGGCAAGCAGGTGTTGTTTTACTCGCTCTTGTTGGATTACCACTCCACACCTTTTCACATTGGGACCCAGTTTGACATTTCTTCATTGCTCTCCTGAAAGTGGTTACTCTGCTCCTCACTTTAATGACAGTGATTACGTATCTCTCCTCACTCCTTCTGACAGTGATCACCTCACTCCTCACTCCCACTCCCCTGATAGTGACCCCAACAGAGGTGATATTCACTCTGCTATTACCGCAACAGTGATCAACAATGATCAGCCCCACTCAGCCACACTGAGTGATTAGGATCCCTTGCCCTCCTCTGTCTGTGATCAAATCCCTCCCCATGTCCCCTGACAGTGATCTCCCCTCATACCTCCTGACAAATCTGGCTCTTCTGATTGCTTGGATAGGAGTCAGGGATTCGAGAACACCAGGAGGGCAGACACAGGACAGTGAGCCCTGATTATTGTCTAGGACTGAAGAGGCTTTGAAAAGGGTTTGAGTATGGTCTGTGGTTCAAGGAGTGGAAGAACAGGTGAGTGCAGAAACAGTCTTTGGTTTGAGGACGTGAGAGGTGTGAGTGAGTCTGAGAACTGTGCGTGACTTGATTGGTAGGTGGGTTGGGTGCAGGTTGATATGAGCACTGTCTTTGTTTCAGGAAAGGTGCATGTAATTAAAGTATTGAGGGGGTGGGGTGGGGGTTGTTGTTCAACACTTGCTGTGTGGATGCTAAGCGTTGCTTTGGTTACGAGAGCTTTAATATTGCAGCCAAATTACCTAGAGATACACTACTCAACAGGCTTTAGAGCAGCCACAAAGAGCAAAGTAAATCCATGTAAAAGAGTAGGGCAAGTAAAGACAAAGCAGCCATTGTCTGTGTGGTTCTGGGCATTCATGGAGCAATCGGGAAGGGTGAAACCAGCAACTGGAAGTTTAAACTTCCCATGTAAGTGCCATTAAATATGTTTATATCAGGACTTCCTCAGGGTCCAGAAGAGTAACAGAAATTGAATCAGAGGCCTCATCCCATATTGGAAAATCTGGTCTATTAAGTGAACAGTGCAGAATCTCTGAAGTGCTCTACTTTGGTCAGAAGTAGTAATTGACAGGTACAGCATCAGAATGGGTTTCTACCTCAGTTATTGACTGAAAACTCACTGTTGCTTCAAGAATACACAGAAAACTGATTTGCTGTTCCATTTTTCTCAGAGAAAATTAAATGTAGAAGCTGAGAGGAGAAAAACCAGAACTCTCTTAATCAATAATTGTCAATGATGTGTCACATAATTTATCAGTTAATTACTGACATTGAGCACCTATCTGGAGAAGGCAATTGTTATTTTTTTTTTCATTGATACAGTGCTGATGTTTGTTTCTGATTTACATCTTTTCTAGAATTAAATGCAGAGTATAATTTTCAATTCCCTCAACATTTTGAAGATTTGTAGTTATAGCCCCATCTGCCTGTACTAGTTTGTTGTTCCAATATCATGTGAATCGAAATTGAGACATTTCTCTTTCTGACTTGAGATTTATTTTAATAGTTACACTGTTATTGTAGAAACTACATGTGAGAATATGGGATGACTTTGTGCCATCCTAAAAGTGTTTAAAGGAGATGGCATGACAAAATTAACATTGGAAGATCCTGCATACTTACTAGCCACTAGAACCTATTTTATCCATGGTCACATGTACTGCGCTGTAGTACCATGAATTCGACCACCATCACACCACCTCGCATAAAATCCTGCGACATTGTTTAATTCCCAGTCTGTGTTGTATTAAAATAACTCCATAGAAGCTGGTATCCATCACCAAATCACCCTGTATTTACACATGAGCAATCGTTGACTTTAGTACTGCCTCATTCAGAGTCAGGTACCAGAGTGTAATCATCTCTGTCACTCCACTTTTTATATGTCAGCCACAGCTCCTTGAATGGACCAGATTAACAGCCCCGATCGAGGAACTCTCATTCTGAGGTCTAGCTGGCTGACCTCATTACAATCACGAAGCATGACTACAGAGAATGATATACTGATACTAAACTGCTCCATAGGGACAGTAGAAGTATTTTGGAGCCAGTGTCGAGGCACTTCCTAGCAGAAAGCTGTGTGGAATTGCAAAAGAATTGAACTATGTAGATCACTCTCATGAGTGCAGTTGGTTCCCAAATTGGGATTGGTAGAGTCATTAGCTACCAAATTAGATTGGGTAGTGCCCAAAGTTATGGTGCCATGAGTGATGGTTTGGTTCTAGATTTTGATTGGCTGTTGTTCTCTTAGATACTTAAAGGTTTGTCCTTAAAATTTGAAGAAGTCTGAAAGGAATGATGCAGTGCACAGTGCAAGTCTCTGACTTTCTCCAAGTCATGGATACTGCAGTTTCTCTGCCTTAGGCATGACAGAATAAGCAGAGACAAGACAGAGGAGGATGAAATACTAGATGTCAAAGGAAGAGGAGCAGGAAAAAGCCTTGAAGCAGTAAACAAAATCTATCGAGAAATTTAAGGGAGTAATTTTACTACTGCAACCTCAGCAAGGATCTATGCTTGTATGCTAAGTATGAACGATATTTCCATTCTATTAAGGAGGTTCTTCCTGAAATCTGCAGCCTGTTAGAGGAAGAACTAGAGTCCTAGAGCAGGATGTAAATTGATTTGCTAGAGGCTGCTTCCAGGTTGGCAACCACATTCACTGTGATTTAGAGGACAATACATCATGTTCACTTTTTGAGAAAAGGTGGTGGAACAAGCGCATGATTTGCCCAGATAGGAGACTATATCAAGGTTATACCCTTCCACATGATGCAGCATCTGCTCATGCAGTGTCTTGCGCTCGCTCCTGCTCCCGCACACACTCTCTGCCGCTCTCGCTCTCAACGCTCGCTCTGTTGCAGTTGTATGTAAATTCAGATGTATGGTATCTGCAAATGTTTTAGCTCCTTCTCTGTCCAGCAAATACGTAATCATACTCAGTACATCATGCAGGAAGTTTACTGGTATTGCGATAGCCGTTCACTATTTCATCTATATTTATAACCTCATTATAACCTAAACGGGTGAAAATTGTCGTCAGTATCTATAAAATGCAAGCATTTCAGCTCACGAAGGTTAAAGTTTGCTTTCTGGGATTTTTATGTGCTAATGTTTTTGACCACAGAAGTATGATCCTGTTGGGTATGTTTGTCCAGTCAGAACTGGATAAGGCGGTCTTTACAGGTGTTTTCCCGTGAAGGGTGAACAGAGGGAATCCTAAGAAACCTGCTCAGGCGGAGAATCCACTGCTAAGAAGCAATTTGTGTTATCTAGGCACTTCCCAATCATCAGTTAGCATATTTAAGGTGAAGGACTTCTAGATCCACTAGTTTTGTCCCCATCACCGCCTCTACAGAGACTGGACGGTTTGAATTGTAAAGATAGGCTGGGACTTTTCTCCCACTGGAGTGTAGGAGGCTGAAGGGGTTTATAAAATTGAGGTGTCTAGATAAAGTGAATAGCCCAGGTCTTTTCCCCAGGGTAGAGGAATCTAAAACTGGACAGCGTAGGTTTAAGGTGAGAGGGGAAAGATTTAAAAGGGACCTGATGGGCAACATTTTTCCCCACAGAGGGTGGTGTGTCTGTGGAATGAACTGCCAGAGGAAGTGGTAGAGGCAGGTACAATTACAACATTTAACAGACATTGGGACAGGTACTGTAGGAAAGGTTTAAGGGAATGTGGGCCAAATGCAGGCAAATGGGACTAGTTTGGTTTAGGAAACCTGGTTGGCATGGATAAGTTGAGCCGAAGTTCCTGTTTCCATGCTTTTTTGACTCTGGCCACCGAACCTCTTAAAATAAAGAAAAGGAGAAAGAAGAAGAAGAAGAAGAAGAAGAAACAGGAGGCATCGCATGCTCAGCCTTTATGAAGGGAAGACTATTGTTCCTGCAGCTACCACATGGGACCCTGACTGGGAGTGACTTGAACCAATGGCCTTAGAGACGGAGATAGAGATAGCTGACGAGTTGACTTTCTGTTGTAGCCTTCACCCATCATCACAACAATTGAGAATTAAGGATTTCCCTTCTGCCTGATCTGCCACTGAGGGTTTGGATTCTTCTGGTTCATGTTTGGTTCAGAACTTCTCCCCAAGCCTACTTGTCAGAGTGACCCTACTAGGCGCACCAGTCTCCAGATGGTGTAGATCTAGAGTTCACTGGCCCAGAAATCGTATCCGCAACACCAAGGTAACAATCTGGAAATTCCAAGTGTTTTGCCACCACAGATAAACTTACCACCATTGCAAGGGAACTAGGAGGTGGGTGATGATGATCACTCTCTTTCAGTAAGGCATGAACTTCATGGTGTCGCCTTTGCCTTTTGGAGCGATTTTGCCACTAGATGCCAGGACAAGCAATGGGGCTAATTGAAGGACTGATGATCCTCAGATTTTGCCTGATACTGAGTTATCTTGATCACTCTACACCCAGAACTCTGAGGATAATACCAAGGAAGCATTTGAATATAGAACTACACAACCCGGTGTTCCAAAAGATAACCCATCTTACTCGGAGCATTCAGTGCCACAGTTGGGTGTGATTGACCCCTTCCAGAGGGCATACTCTGGAAGGTGGGGAGAGGACACTTGAACTCTAATTACCAGCACCATGTTCTGCCAATGTGACAGGTTAAAGACCACCTGGAAGCACACCCACTCCTGATGGCATTGGATAAATTGCATCACCACCTGCACTCGAGAGATGCCCACACCACAAGTGATGCACTGCTGACTGCTTGACAGACTGCCATATAATCAAGTTGATTGTGAATTTCTGGTATGTCAAATTTTGGTGCAGACCTGCAAAGGCTGCCCGCAGGAGATTTGATGCAAGCATCTCTATGGAAAGATGGCACATGAGGCCTTTCTGCAAGTTCACCTGTCTGTGTTTGCTTCTCAAAGCTGCTTTTGTGTAAGGTTATTTTGAAAGTGTTAATATTGGAGGCTGCATTAAACTGTATTAAGCTGTCATGAATCTGACTGTGCTACCTGGTTCGTAAAGGTGATGACCTACAGGCTACCCTTGACCTGTTGGAAAAAATGTAATGTACCAGAAAGGTCCGCCTGATTCTCAATGAAACAAAAGTTCACCTCCAGCCAAAATTGGGGCTTGTGCCAAATCCCAGCTGCACAGTTAGAAGCATCTGTCAGTATATCAGTATCCATGTGTGCCCTACAGTAACCATAGGTCTGGAAATGCTATGTAGGGTTCAGTGCATGAAATTCTCTTTTGAGAATCTGCTCATTAAATCTTCATTAAACATCAAATGCAGATAGACATGAGGTCATATCTTCCCATTCCTGGCTTGAAGACTAAATGCTGTCATCCTGAGAATGGCACCAACTTTTTTTGTCCTATGTCACATCCTGAGATGGACCCTCAAAAATCCTATTACTATGCTGCAGCACTGATTGTTTTGCTGTGTTGTGCGACCCTGCAAGCTACTTTGCACATTAATATGGTAGCAACACATGAATGTTCATGGTGACAAACTGAACTAGTTTGTTACCTCCATTTTCTAAAGATGCTGACTTCTGCACTACCTTGTTTTCTGGCCCTAGCTGCAGGCTAAATGTACCTTTGACTCACCTGATGGAGGTCCCATTACTAAACCTACCTCTACACTGTGTACCATGGTAGTATCTAAGCAGAGAGGGGCGGTGTTTCTTCAATCTCTTCTTCCTCTCCGCTTCTTGTTGTTCCACCACTGTTTGGGCAGGATATAGTCCTTTGGTATCTGAGAGGGAAAAGGTACAAGTTACGATTGTGATGAAGGAAAGCAAGGGATAGATGCTTACCCTAAGTGCAATGTCTAAGCCAGAAGAGATTGCGGGATGAGAAGGCAGTGGGATGCAAGGAGGAGGATAAGTTACGAGTATGCTGTCATCTTCGATGCTTTCAGCCTGGCTGCCAGAAGAGGCTTTAGTGATGGTTGTTCCATTGATGGTTGAGCACCACTTCCTCCATTAGCAAAAGGTTCTGTTCCCTGAAATGCACCCCACCTTATGCTGGGAGACGTGTTAATGGATCTGTAGTATGGTTGAATAATTGGCAGAATGTGCAAGCTGAGAAATACAAGTGTAAGGTTAAAGTGAAGTTATTAATGTTAGGTAAGATTCATGATTGATCAAGATTGTTGGAGGATAATGCAGGGGTAATGATGAATGGAGTAATACGTGAAGCTAGTAATATTTTAGAAGGTTATTGTCACTTGCTACTTATTGCAGTCCTTGGAGCTTCATTGTTGTAATGATGCCAGTAGTGGTCTCTCATTTCTTAAGCATCTATCTGCTGAGCGTCCTGGTCCTCTGTGAGTGGACCTATTTGTTGCCTTGTATGCACTTAATGCAGCAAGACTTGGAACTACTTGTCTAGCGGGAGCACTGTCAGCCCTGTTTTGTAATTTTTAAGTGTTCTTCCCACTTGGGCATTCTTCACAATTTCTTGTAGCACCTACTGAGTGCACCTCTCCATTATGGCATGTATGCCAGCTTTAAATTGTTCAGACTAGATTCAAATAGTCTTAGCACCTCAGATATTTGTGACCTCGATTCGGGTGTACATTCAAACACTGGCACAAAGTTTGCATGCTGCCTGTGTTGGAAGCAATGTGCATGGGTTAATTATTTATTGCAATTGCCTCATCTGTTTTTGACCTCTCTCAAATTCCAAGACAATGGAGTTTTCATCTTAAATACAGGATGTCCAAGTTATCAATCCTCTTTGTAAATAATTTCTTGCTGTTATTTTCAGCAGTTCCAGTATGACTTCGTGCAGTGCTCTTAAATGTTCCTCATTTGTGTAGAGATGGCAGCATTTGTCCTCCCACACTGCCTGTGTTCTAGTGCCCATGCCCATTTTCTGGCTATCCATGTTTGAATCCCTTCCATCATGTTTCCATTCTGCCACTCATCAAAATGGCTCTTATCAAAATTAAAAATGACATCTGTGTGATTGCCAAAAATAAACTTTCCTCCCTCATTCTTCTCAAGCTGTCTGCAGTCTTTGATATGGTTGACTACATCATCCTCCTCCAATGTATTTTCCGTACAGCTGTATGGCAACCTCCTCCACGGTTCCATTGTATCTAATAAATTTGGATTTTGCTTGCCATATTTTTATTCTTCCCTCTATGCAATTACCTCCAGGACTCTGATCTCCTAGTTTCTATCTTTAGCCCCCTTCTATTTCTTATGTACATGCAACCCCTTGGTAACATTATCCAAAAAGACATGTCAGTTCCCATGTACACTGACAATACAGTTCTACCTTCTTTGGACTACTTTTCCAATATCCGGTCGTGGATGAGCAGAAATTTCTTTCCATTAAATATTGAGAGAACAGAACCTATTATTTTTCAGTCCATGCTATGAACTCCATTCCCTAACTTAATCCTTTCCTGGCCATAGTCTGAGATTGAACCTGACCATTCGCAACTCTCCTATGAAGGTTTTAGGGACTTTTAATTATATTAAAGGCACGTTATTTCCCACTGGACCATGACACCATCATCAAACAACTGTTATGTCCACAACAGTCACTAATCTCATTTTACCTGGGGATCTCCTCCCCACCACCCCCACTCCCCTTCAGTCTCCAAGCTCATAATCCCACAATCCTGTACAACACGCTTCTACCTTCTTCCCAAAACCCACAAACAGGATTGTCCAAGCAGACCCATTGTTCCTGCCTATAGAACTTATTTCTTCCTATCTTGACTCAATTTCTTTTCTCCCCTTATCCAGTCCCTTCCCACTTACATCCACAATTCTTCTGGTGCTTTATGTCAACTTCAAAACTTCCAGTTTGCGGGCTCCAGCCACCACCTTCTACATGACCATTCACCATCAGGATGGTCTTAAGGCTGTCTGCTTTTTCCTGGTAGGAAGACCTGAACTGTCCCCATTCACCATCACCCCTCTCTGCCAGGCTGAGCTCATCCTCCCTTTGAACAACTCCTCCTTTAACTCTTTCTTCAGATCAAAGGTGTAGCTGTGAGTACCCTCATGGGCTCCAGTTATTCTTGTCTCTTTGTGGGGTATGTGGGAACATTCCTTGTTCCAATCCTACTTTGGTTCCTTCCACCCCCCGCCCTTTATCTCCAGTATGTCAATGGCATTCCCTCTCTTGTCTGGAATTGGAAAAATTGATCAAATTCATTTCCAATTTCCACACCGTCCATCTCCGACATCTTCACAGAGTCATACAGCATGGAAACAGACCCTTTGGTCCAGCTAGTCCAGATACATGTTCCAAAACTAAACTAGTCCCACTTGCTTACATTTGGCCCGTATTCCTCCAAATCTTTCTTATTCCTGTACTTATCCAAATGTATTTTAAATGTTGTAACTACCTGCACCCACCACTTCCTCTGGCAGTTCATTCCAAACATGAACTATTCGCTCTTGTTTTTCAAAAAAAAAGTTCTCACTCTTGACCTTTTTAAAACTTTCTCCTCTCACCATAAAAATATGCCCTCTAGTTTTGATTTCTCTCAACCCTAGGGAAAAACCCTCACGATTCACCTTCTCTATGCCCCTCATAATTTTATAAACCTCCTGTAAGGTCAACCCTCAACCTCCTACACTTCAGTGAAAAATGTCCTGGCCTATTTTTATAACTGAACCCCTCCATTCCTGGCAACATCCTGGTAAATCTTTTCTGAGCCCCGCTCAATTTAGTAATATCCTTCCAGAATGACCAGAACTGCGCACAATACTCCAGAATAGGCCTCACCAACATCCTCTACAACCTCAACATGATCTCCCAATTCCAATATTCAGAGGTCTGAGCACTAAAGGCAAGTGTGCTAAACAGCTTCTTAACCACTTTGTCTACCTGTTCCTTCACTTCTTCAACATCTGTTTCAATTTCTGGGGATAGGCTGACCACCAAAATCCACTACAAGCACACCGACTCCCAGAGTTACCTGGACTATATATCCTTTCACTGTGCTTCCTGTAAGGACTCCATTCCATTCTGCCAGTTTCTCAGTTTCTGTTGCATCTGTTCTGATGATGCCCCTTTCCACAGGGCAGGGCCATAGAAATATCCACCGTTTTCCTCAACTGAGGATTCCACCACTGTAGTTAACAGGGCCCTCAGCCATGTTTGATCAGTTTCCCACAGTTTGGCCCTGACCCCTTTTTCCCCTCCCACAACAGTGATAGTGTTCCTCGATCCTCACTTCCCACCCTACCTGGATCCACATCCAAAGGATCATAAGCCACCACTTCTGCCACTTCCAGCAGACATGTATTCCCCTCCCCTCTTTTGTCAGCCTTCTGCAGGGAACTGGTCTCTCCGGGACATTCTGGATCATGCCTTCTCCACTCCCAGCACTTCCCATGCAATAGTGGAAGGTGCAGCACTATCCATGGCTCTAGACACACCTTCCAGGTGAAGCATTGATTTACCAGCACTTCATTCAATCTAGTCTACTGCATTTGTTGCTCACACGTGGTCTCCTATATATTGGATAACAAAATGCAGACTGGGTGAC
Organism: Ginglymostoma cirratum; assembly: GCA_024137785.1. Classification (NCBI taxonomy): domain Eukaryota; kingdom Metazoa; phylum Chordata; class Chondrichthyes; order Orectolobiformes; family Ginglymostomatidae; genus Ginglymostoma; species Ginglymostoma cirratum. Next base: position 56,298,880 of record JAHRHZ010000018.1, read on the forward strand.
CACTTTGCAGTTCACGTGTGTTCTGTTTGCAGAAATGACATCACGCTTCCAGTCACCTGCCACTTTAACACACCAACTTGTTCCCTGGCCAGCATTTCTGACTTGGACCTGCTTCAGTGCTCCAGTGACATTCAATGCAAACTGCATGAACAGCGTCTCATTTTCTGCTTCTGGACCCTAAAACTTTCAGCACTCAATACTGAGTTCAGTAATTTGAGAGACTGAACACTAACACCTCTGACCTTTACCCACCCTTATACCCCAAGGCCCTGTCATGGCTGCTATCGACACAGTTAACCCATTTTCACCTACTTATGGTCCCTGTTATCAGTTTTTCTTCTCCTCTTGCTTACTCTCAACCATCCGTTTGTTTGCTTGATTTCAAGATGGTGGCAGGGTAAGTTGCTCCATTCGGAGCTCTACTCTGCTCACCAGTTCCTTTTCTTTTTTTTCTTCTCTCTCTCTGCAGTAATTCTATCCCTCACCACCCCAACCCCCACCCCATCCCTTTTAGCTACCTACCTAAGGAGCTGGGTCGTGACCGGGAGCCACGTAACAGAAGCTGAACGTACGGGCTCTGTCCTGCAGCGACAGCGGGTTGAACGTGGGTTGGAGCGATGTCAGTGGCGAGAGCGGGCCACTGACAGCGTCCAGCAGGAAGGTGGCCTATCAATTGGAGTGGCGCCTGCACTATTGTGGAAATGGGACTTGGGACTCTGAGATCTAGACTTTTTATTTATTGCTTACCTTTTTGGCTTTGTTAAATCTTTTAATTCTGGTTTTTGTAACCAAGTGGGTACCAGTGAATGGCGACTTTGTGCACTTTTCGCTGTACTTAAGTATTCCTATACAAAGTGCATGTGACAAATAAATAAGTCTAAATCTCAATTTGAGCTCCATCTCTACCTACCCACCCACTCCTCCTCTTCCTCAGCAGCATCCCCCACCAACCTCATCAGTGTAAATACGGCCTTCTCCAGGTCACTATCAGTCTGAAGAAGGGTCACTAGACTAGAAACGGTAATTCTGCTTTCTCACCACAGATGCTGCCAAGCCTCTTGAGTTTCTCCTGTAATTTATGTTTTTGTACTCTATGAATAAACAGTTTTTGTTGTTATAGTCCCTGCCATTACATTGATAACTGAATACACAAACTTTACTCACAAAAGCAACAACTTACATACTGACACGCAGGAGGCCCACCAGCAAGTATGGAAAATACCAATGAAAAAATCACAGTTCAGAAAAAAGCTAATAATTAACAAGAAGTATGTTTGAAAACAGCTTTCTACTTTCAGTAACTCAAATACAGTAAGTGCTAAAAAATAAAGTTCTGTCTTTTTTTAAAAAAAAGTCAACACAATCACTGTTCCTTTCCATAGAGTTACGGTTCATGTACTTGAAATCACTTCAGCAGTGATACCCCTGAAAGTCGTAGCCATGTATCTTTTTTTATAAAAAAAAGACTGTTTCCTTTTAATCTGTTTAATAATTGGAGATCATAGAATCCCTACAGTGTGGAAACAGGCCTTTCCGCCCAACAAGTCCACACCGACCCTCAGAGCATCCCACCTAATCTACACATCCCTGAACACTATGGGCAATTTAGCATGGCCAGTCCACCTAGCCTGCACATCTTTGGACTGTGGGAGGAAACCAGAGCACCTGGAGGAAACCCACACAGACACGGGGAGAATGTGCAAACTCCACACAGACGGTTGCCCGAGGGTGGAATTGAACCTGGGTCCCTGGCGCTGTGAGGCAGCAGTGCTAACCACTGTGCCACCCGGTGGCTCAGTGGTTAGCACCGCTGCCTCTCAGTGCCAGAGACTCTGGTTCGCTTCCACCCTCGGGCGACTGTCTGTGTGGAGTTTGCACATTCTCCCTGTGTCTGCATGGGTTTCCTCCCATAGTCCAAAGATATGCGGGCTAGGTGGATTGGTCAGGCTAAGTTGCCTGTCGTGTTCAGGGATTTGTAGACTAAGGGCGATGGGTTTGGGTGGGTGCTCTGTGGATCAGTGTGGACTTGTTGGGCTGAAGGGCCTGTTTCTACACCGTAGGGATTCTATGATGAGTCTGTGTTAGAATTATAGAGTCATACAGCACAGAAACAGACCCTTTGGTCCAACTTGTCCGTGACGACCACATTTCCCAAACTAAAACTTGCCTGTGTTTGGCCCATATTTCTCTAAACATTTTGTATATGTGTACCTATCCAAATGTCTTTTAAATATGTAACTGCCTGCATCTACTGCTTTTTCTGGTAGTTTATTCCACACATAAACTGCCCTCTGTGTAGAAAAGGTTGCCCCTCAGTTCCCTTTTAAATCTTTATCCTCTCACTTTAAACCTATGCCTGATTAAGTCTTTTTAATTCCAGCTAAAACTTATAGAGCCTTCAAAGAATTCTTGGATGCCCGGAATCCGACAAAACAGCATTCTTTTACCCTGGAGTCTTATCTGATCAAGCCCGTTCAACGTGTTCTAAAGTATCCACTACTGCTGAAAGAGCTAGTGTCTCTAACCGATGCAGAGAGTGAGGAGCATTATCATCTAACAGGTCAGTGCTAAATGACAAGCCAAAGATCAAGATATGATTAGCCTTATAATCCCATTGAATTTCATTTTACCCAATAGCGTTATTTCCAGATGTGGGAGGGGATGAGGAGTGTTCAGTTAGCTGACTACAGCTGTACTTGGTGTCCAATGCCAGTGTGGTCCCTGCTGTTGGTTAGTGAATTGAAGAACTGAAAAGGAATGAAAAATTGTTCTGTACAATTTACAGGAAGAGCTTTGATCAGATTTACATTTAGAAACTTGCATACAAACAATTATAGAGTCATACAGCAGGGGAAACAGACCATTCGTGCAAATTCTCTAAGACGACCAGGTTTCCTAAACTGAGCAACTCCCGTTCGCCTGTGTTTGGCGCATATCCCTAAGATGTCCTACGAAAATAGTTGGCAAAACAAAATCCATTACTGTCATTCCAGGAATGAAATCCACAAGAGAGGAACATTTCTCTTGGTTTGAGTTTGCTGTGTGTAAATCCTCCCATCTCACTTCGACACCCCCACCCCTGTCAAAGGAAGGCTGCGCATGCACCCTGCTGCTCTGTTTTTAACCATGATTTCAGTCATTACCTTATGGAATTACTTTCACCAACTTTCTACATTATTTTTGATACATGAATAGGTATTTTATGCAGATTTTAAGATGCTATCGTCTTTTATCTTTTTATGTTTTTTGCTCATTCATGGGATGTACACACCATAAGAATGAACCACATTTCTCTGGGTCTAGAGGGACCAGGCGAAGTAACGATGACAGATTTCTGTCCCTAAAGGGCATGTGGATCAGATGGCTTCTTACAACGATCAATAGTGGTCCCCTTTGAACATGCTTTTTATACAAGGTTCTTTTTTATTTAATTCAAATGTTACCATTAGCCATGGTGGGATTTGAACATATGTCCCTAGGATATTAGTCTGGAGTTCTGGATTACTAGTTCAGTGACATTGCCACTCCACCACTAGCTCCCATGAGTGCAATACTATGGATTGTTGCACAAATATGCTTTGGCCAAGTAGCACAGGGTTTTCACCAGTACCTCTCCTAACTTATCACTCTTCTGTTTTACCCTAATAAATGGCGTAGGCAATGGGAATTGGGATCTAAGGAAGAATGTGAGTTGAGGGAGAAAGGAGTACACCATGATACGACCATAAAATGTAGGGGCTAAAGTAGGCCATTCAGCCCATCAAGTGAGCTCCACCATTCAATGAGATCGTAGCTGATCTGATAATCCTGAACTGCACTTTCCTTTGTTCCATTACCATTGATTCCTTTGCTCATTGAAAAATCTAATGCTTTAATAGACTTCTCTGGTAAAGAATTCCACAGATAACAACTGAAGTCTGTGAAAAGTAACTAAGTGCAACATTCCTACGTACACCTGAAGCTCAACCTCCAGATAATGAAGAATTCTTACTGTGGTTTGAAAAATATTTTGAGATTTCTTTTTGTGATGCCACTTTTCAGCTTGAAATGAAAAGCATAAAGTTTGCCAGTGACTCTATGCCTTATCACTAAAAATGTACAAGATCGATTAGCAAGATTTTCTTTTGGAGTTTCTTCCCTCCAATTTGGTAAAGTGCCTATATATAGTGATTCAACTGAGATGACTGCAGTTGGTTAATAATGTTTCACACACAAAATAATATCTTCTGTATCAGCAGAAAATATCACCCTGGTGCATTGGAAGGTCTTTCAATGAGGCGATAACAGTATATTAAAGGTAGCACAGATAGTGAAAGTTTTACTAACCAGCAGTAGTTGCTCACTTCTGGTGGCTGAAGTGGAGCAAAATACCTTTTTTCTGATACTTAACATCTTTCACTTTGATCAGTAAAAACCAAGTTAAATCACTAAATCAGGCAGCCATCTGTAAAAACTATGCTGACAAACATTCAGTTTATTTTAGTTGCAAGTTTTAAGGATAAAAACCAGCAATTGTGACTTTTTGCTGAATGTTTTATTTTCCACCCTAGAAGCTCTAAAGGCAATGGAGAAGGTGGCCAGTCATATTAACGAGATGCAAAAAATCTATGATGACTACGGCACGGTATTTGATCAGTTGGTTGCAGAACAGCCTGGAACTAAGAAAGAGGTAATGCTGTTGGCATCGGCTATTTTATTTCTTCCTCTTCTTGCTGCCTTTATGCTTAAGACAGGCTACCCTTTGCTGCCTCTGCATAATGGACACACCTTGCAACTAAACTGCAACCGTCAGTGTCTGCATAATGTAAAGGCATCAGTCAAATCCAGTATGGACCCCAGTCATACAATTCCATTTGGGGTTGTTAGTTAGCAATCAGAAGTGAGAATCTCAACTGAATTTTGTTTTCCTTTACCTATCCCTAAGAAACTGAAACCAATTGGCACACCTCTATTTCAGGTGTAACTGAACCAAATAACTTCAACATGAAATGGACATCAGACTTGCAGGTCTGGGTGGATTGTTTGTATCCTGAAAATCAAACCTGGATGGCTTGTTTTGGGCAGTAATATGCAACAGAGCATTTGGAAATTACTTCATTAACATTCTTGGACATTACTATTGTCTGTCCAAGTATTAAATGATTGTAGTTAAAGGAATCATTATTTTTAGAGTCTAAGGCATCCAAACCTCAGTTGAGAATGCCAGGGCTTTGGAAGTGTTCTTGTATCCTGTGTGTACGTTCTGCTCTAGAATAATTTCACAAGCGACTGATTGAAAATGAATACTAGCTGATATTGTAATTTTGATACTGTCAATTTCATTAGAACATATTCATTACTTAACACTCAAGATGGTCCACTCATGTAATTTGATTTTTATTTGTTTAGTAGCAAGAGCTCAAGAGATTCAGCTACATATTCCCCTTACCCGGGTACAGCACGTTAACTTGAATTTGGTTATATTTCTATCTGCACTGACATCAAGTCTGGAAGGACAGGCAGATGAACAATAATTTAACAAAGACCATTCCATAAGCATGTAGATACACTCTGGTGTATTCTGTTTCATCTCTCCATTATATTAAAAAAAAAGTAGATCCATGCAAATTGAATCTTATCCTGTTCTGATTTTCGCATTTAGAATCATAGAAACCCTACAGTGTGGAAGCAGGCCATTTGGCTCATCAAGTCCACCCTGCCCCTCCGAAGAGCATCCCACCCAGACCCATCCCATCCCTGTAACCCTGCATTTCCCGTGGCTAATCCACCTAGCCTGCACATCTCTGGACACTATGGACAATTTAGCGTGGCCAGTTCACATAACCTGCACATCTTTGGACTGTGGGAGGAAACCAGAGCATCCGGAGGAAACCCATGCAGACATGGGGAGAATGTGCAAACTCCACACATTTGTCGGAGGGTGGAGTTGAACTTGGGTCTCTAGTTTTGTGAGGCAGCAGTGCTAACCACTGAGCCACTATGCCACCCTTACTTTTAGCAGTCTTTTATTACTTACCTCCAAAGGGATTTGCTTTTGTTCTGGAGCTTAAATATCATGTTTTCTGTTTTAGGTAACAGAGCTTTCAATGGGCGAGTTATTATTATACTCTTCAGTTACTTGGTTAAACCCATTTCCATCCCTGAGTCGAATGAGAAAAGATCCTGAACTGACCGTCTTTGGTAAGTGCTGAATGTGGGGGTGATGGAGGGCTTTCCTTGACTTAATTAAGCTTTACTAGACTGAGTGAGTAATATACCCAAACTTTCATTTGTGGTTGAGAAAAATACACATTCACATTGTAGCAGGAGACTAAGTCTGTGTGTATGTTTCTCAGTCCTCTGACCTGAGGATGCAAATGTGGTTCTGTTGTTTAAAAAGAATACAAAAGAAGTTCTAAATAATTATAGGCCAGTTAGTCTTGCTTTAGTGATGGGCAAATTGTTAGAATCAAACTTGAGATCGGATAAATTGCCACTTAGAAAGGCATGGACTAGTCAGGATAGTTAGCATGGCTTTGTTAAGGGAAAGTCACGCCTCACAAATTTGACTGAATTCTTTGAGGGAGTGACATGGAGGATCAATGAGGGTAGTGCAGTGGATGTTGTCTTCGTGGGTTTTAGTAAGACATTTGATAAGGCCCCACTTGGCAGACTGGTCAAAAAAAGTAAAAGCCCTTAGGTTACAGGGTAATCTGTCAAATCAAATTCAAAGTTAGCTTAGTAATAGGAAGCAAAGGGTAATAGTTGATGGCTGCACTTGTGAATGGAAAGCTGTTTGAAGTAGTGTTCTGCAGGGCTCAGTGTTGGGACCCCTGCTGTTTTTTTTTATACATCAACGAGTTGAACTTGGACCTGGGAGGCACAATGGGGAAATTTCAAACAACACCAAAGTTGGCCATGTAATGGATAGTGTAGAGGTAAGCTGTATGCTCCAAAATGAGATAGATGGGTTAGTGGAGTGGGCAGGAAAGTGGCAGGTGGAGTGCGATTCAAAGTGTGAGCTAATGCATTTAGGGAGGTCAAGCAGGAAAATACATAAATGGGAATACGTTGAAGGGGGCAGATGAAGTTAGAGATCTTGGCATGCAAGTGCACAGGTCCATATGGGAGCAGTAAGGTAGATAAGATTGTGAAGAAGGCATATGGGATGCTCTCATTCATTGGCAGAAGTATAGAATATAAAAATAAGAATATAACAATGAAACTGTCTGAGGCACTGGTGAGGCCACAACTGGAGTATTGTGTGCAGTTCTGGTCACCGCATTACATGAAGGACGTAAAGTGTAGAGTGTGCAGAGAAGATTTACTAGAATTTTCCAGGGCTAGGGAATTGTAGCTATGACACAAGATTGGATAGGTTGGAATTGTTTTCCGTGGCACAAAGAAGGCTGAGCGGTAACATGATTGAGGTATACTAAATTCTGAGGGGATCGAGATGAAGTAGACAGGAGGGACCTGATTCCCTTGGCAGAGAGTTCAAAAACTGGGGGTTATAGATTCAAGCTAAGCAGGAGTAGACAGGATGTGAGGAAAAACCCTTTTGCTCCAAGGGTGGTGAGTGTCTGGATCTTGCTATTTGAGTTGGTGGTGGAGGCAGAGACCCTAAACTCTTTAAAAAGTACCTGGATCTGCACCTTAAGTGCTCTGAACTGCAGACCTCTGCACCATGTTCAGGAAGATGGGATTAGAAAGGTCATCTGGATGTCTTTGTGTTGGCATGGTCAACATGGGCTGAATGACCCTCTTCTGTGCTGTATCATTTCTGTTGTTCTATTTGGAAATTGGCAGTGCAGTGCAATGCAACAGAAAATTTCTTAATTAATTTAGGATGAGAGGTGAGGGGGTAGAAGAAGTTTCATATATCAACAACTGTTTGGCACGATGAGCAACTATCTTCCCTGTATAAATCTGGACAGGTTACCAATTGGCTGTAGAAACTGATCACAGCCAAGCCTGATCAAGTCCTCAACAAACATGCATACTTCCAGAATGGATCACGAGATAATGATTAAACTGCAAACTTAAATCAGTTTTGCACCTTTCCCTGGAACAATCAGGCCACTTGTAGCAGCATCTTACCTTGATCACTTCTTTTACACTTAAGATCATCAAATTTACTCCAGACCAGGGATCAGACTTATCATCTGGATGCGTGAGTTTCACAATAGTTTTATCCACTGATTTAGCAGGGAGCAAGTTAAGAATTGTTTTATTGTTCATTGAGGGGACATGGGCATTTATAGCCCATCCCTCATTCCCCAGATGGCATTTAAGAATCAGCCACGTTGCTGTTATGTGGTACTTTTTTTTAAAATTGTGGACTTCATGTTTGAGCAAGAAGCTAAGACAGTTTAGGACCATCCTTCCTGTAATGTTCCTATTCGAAATGCAGATTGTATATTTACATTTTACTAATCCACCATGGACAAGAATAAAGCCCAATGGAAACCTTTCAAAAAAATCTTCTCCTTTATTTAAAATGCAGTTTTCAGAATCTCATTTTTGTTTTTTTTTCATTTCAGTGGAGAGAAACATGACTTCATTCTGTATTTACAATTAACTTCAAGATTATGTTCTCCACTGTCTTTTGTAGCAAATGACATTCAGCCTAATCGTAGACGTGTCACTCCCCCTCAACTCCTATTAACCTTTCTTTATTTAATCAGCAGTCAGAAAGCCGAGATTAACAAATGTATCTTTTTCATTCCCTAGTTTTTAAGCGAGCTGTCATACTGGTGTATAAGGAGCTCTACAAATTTAAAAAGAAAACTGTAAGTGACACATTTAACTCGTTATCGATGCATACGCAGTGCCTCCTTTTTTGCCATTGACCTTGCCCTTGACTGTAAAAGTATTCTCTAATTGAGTTGGAATTTTTGACTTGCATAACTTGCCTTCTTTCCTAGGGAACAATTCCACGTTCAGCTTATGTCCATGGTGATATCGATCAGTTTAAATTCAGATGGTTGATTCCACTGTCAGCTCTTCAGGTCAGACTGGGAAACGCTGCAGGTAATTCAATTTAGTGGTTGAAGTTAAATTGCAACCCTTCAATAAATTGCCCCATAAAAGACTAATTAACAAGATGAACGAAAGGGCAGTGATGGGACAAGTGTCAAATGGATTACTGGCTGATTTTGAGACAGAAGGCAGAGCATGAAAGTAAGGGAAGAAGGAGTTCAACTCTTAAGTGTGAGGTAAGGTGTTTAGGGTTAAACAGTTAAAATACATAATAAGTAGAACTTACAGAGAGGGGAAGATGAAGTGAGAGATCTTAAGGCGGCATGGTGGCTCAGTGGTTAGCATTGCTGCCTCACAGTGCCAGGGACCTAGATTCGATTCCACCCTCGGGTGACTGTCTGTGTGGAGTTTGCACATTCTCCCCGTATCTGCATGGGTTTCCTCCTACAGTCCAAAAATGTGCAGGCTAGGTGGATTGGCCATGCTAAATTGCCCATTGTGTTCAGGGATATGTAGCTTAGGTGGGTTATAGGGGGATGGGTCTGGCTGGGATGCTCTGAGGATTGGTGTGGACTTGTTGGGCTGAAGGGCCTATTTCCACACTGTAGGGAATCTATGATCTATTCTAAGTGCCCAGGTCCCAAAAGATAGCAGTACAGGTAGATAGGGTTTTAAAGAAGGCATATGTGATGCTCTTATTCGTTGGCAGATGTTTGAAATACATAAGTAGGGATAGAAAATGAAACTGTAGAAGACACTGATGAGGGCACAACTGGAGTATAGTGTGCAGTTTTAGTCACCACATTACACAAAGGACATAATTGATCTGGAGAGAATGCAGAGAAGATTCAGAGTGGCACAAGGTGGGAAGTCAAATGTTAATGTAAAATAGCAGTTCATAATTTACATTTAACAATCTACTATGGAATTAAAAGAACAAATTCAAAATTTTCAGACCGTATTAAATAGGGAGGTCATAAACATTAAAGAGAATTCAACAAATGATAGGACACAATCAGAATAAACACTAGACTTCCCTTATATAGGGGTAGAGTTGAAAAATGGGAAGCTATGCTAAACCTGTATGGGGACTATGGGTATATGCATCAGGAAAGACTTGACAGGTGAGCTTTACTTTTTATAAAGAGACCAAGGGGTACCAATAAGAGTTCTTTAATACTACGATAGAGTCTTGACAGAGTACATACAGAAAGAATGTTTCCTCTTATGAAAGCACATAACATCAGGCTTTCAATATAAAAAAAATCCAATACGGATTTCAGAAGAACCTTCTTTACAAAAAAATAAGATGAAATGTGGAACTCAATGGAAATGAATATGATAGATGTCTTTAAGGGGAAGCTGGTCAAATATTTTGGGGAGAAGGGAATATATGATTCTAGTATTAGATTTAGGAGGACAAAAATGGGGGCAGGTTCAGATACAATACCAGCACGAACTAGTTAGGCCAAATGACCTGTTTATTTATATATCTTTTGTGATTTTTTTAAAAATATAATCCCAGCACCCTATTTGCATCCATACAGTTTCATGAAGCATGTCATAGATTTGGATTGTTTTTACATAACTTACTTTTTTTTAAGGATCTAAGGTTCTTCCTTTTCCTTTAACAATGGTTTGTTAGTTTCTAGTAAGATTAGGTTATGGATCAAGACTGTTTTGTTCCTCTGATTATATCTGTGATAGTGGAACAGAAGAAATGTCATCGGTAGTAACAAACATGGAGTGGAGTGATGGAGTAGTATTTGAAGATAGTACAGTTTGGGTTTTGTATACTGTTTACCTCCATAATGGTCAGTTTCATACAGGTGAAGGTAATGGTACTAATGTGCTGGCTATGATAAATGAGAGGATTAAGACAGAGTAAATTGGTATTCAGAAGTAGCATAAGTCAATAGAAAGGCACAATGTAAGATTGTTTTCTGACAACTTACAGTCTATTTTGCAATTACACTCAAAATGTACACCACATAATTATGGAATGTAAAGTTTTATTTAAGTTTATTTTTGGGCTGTCTTGCACCCAAATGTATGATAATACAAGCAAGCATTTTATTCTAACTGTTGAAAAGTTCTGCACAGAGCTGTAACTATTTTCTTTTTGTAAAACAGCACAGAGATTGATTTTACCAGGAGTACCCTTCAGGAACCATTCAATTAATTCAATGAACCTGATTAGATTTTCCTGTAAGACCTGATTATTTTAGAGGCCACTGTAGCTTTTTATGGGTCATAGTTTATAGCTCTTGTTCCAGAAACTTCAGAATCAGGAAGTGGCATAAAGACATTGCAAGAGACTTTTTCATTCTGCAGTTGCCTTCATTACCTGTTTCTCTTTTTTGTTCAGGCACAGACACCAACTGCATCTGGGAATTAATCCACACTAAATCTGAATTAGAAGGGCGGCCTGAAACAATTTTTCAGTTGTGTAGCAGGTAACATAAATAATGCCTTTTGACTTTTTATTGTGCAAGATCACCATCTAGAAGGGTTTTAAACATGGCTTTGTGTTTCACTACATTCTACTTAACTTTCTACTGAATAGTTAAAGCTATTTATCTTCAAAGAGTTGTATGAGTCTGTTATAACAATATCTCTTGGCCACCACTTGTCCATCGTAAACTTTTCGGGGCTTAACCATTTGCTAATCTATGGAAACATTAGTCCGGATTTTCCGATAGCCAGGCAGTTGTTATTACAGCATAATGTGAGCTGTGCACGGGTCCCTGAAGAATCCTCATTATAGCAGATTCTGAAAGAATTGCCCTGGAAATTGAAAATTACGCTTGGCAATTCCTTTATGCCTGGAGCTCCCCAAGTCTGTGTTTAAATCGGAGAATTTGGAGGGTTCTGATGGAATGGAGTAAATAATTACTGAGGAGAAGTTAGATCATTAAATCCATGGTCCAACTCTGTGTAACTATTCAACTAACTCTACACTTGCCTAGACTGTAATTGAACCACCCAGTTGCAGCTATCTCTCGGTGCTGAAAACACACTCTGTTTTCCCTCGGCCAGAGATGGTTCTCATTCCACTGGTCCATACTCAACCCCTCCTTCAGTGATTTTGGACACACACTCCACTGACTGGCTCTACCCTCCCTACCTCCTTCCCCTTACATTGGAGCTGCAGAAACTTCCTGGGCTCCACAGTTTACCCTTCTGTGTTTACCCTGTTCAATAAGTAGCATCCTATTACTACTAACAGATAGTTACAAGGATGTTTGCCTTTATCAGACGTGGCATAAATTATAAGAGTAGGGAGGTCATGTTGCAGTTGTACACAACTAGAATATCATGTGCCATTCTGGCTATTACACTATAGAAAGGACGTGATTGCAATGGAGGCATGCAAAGGAGATTCACCAAGATGCTGCCTGGTGTCAAGCATTTCATCTACAAAGAAAGGCTGAATAAGCCCGGGTTGTTTTCTTTGGAGCAGAGAGGTTTGAGGCAGAACCTGATAGAGGTCTATAAACTGAAGAGGAGCTTGGACAAAGTTGGGAGAAGGCAGTTGTTACCCTTAGTCAAAGGGTCAGTAACAAGAGGACATAATTTTAGAGTGAAAAGCAAGTGGTTTACAGGAGATTTGGGAAAGAAAATGTATTCATGCAGTGTGGTGACTGCCTGGAATGCACCAGATGGGAGGATAATTGAGACAGGAAACCTCAACCTTTTGAAAAGTACTTGGATGAGCACTTGAAATATCGTAACATTCAGGGCTATGGCTGCACTGCAAATGAGTGGGACTAGTGTGGGCAGTAATGTATTTTTGGCAGTACATTTCAATGTGTTGAAGGGCCTCTTCTGTACTGTATGATTCTGATATGTATGTATTTATGCAACAGAAATTATTTTATTTCCAGCGATCCTGAGAGTAAAACAAACATAATTAAAGTGATACGTTCAATTCTGAGAGAGAATGTTCGCCGCAATATGACCAAATCAGAAGTACCATTTGAGAAACTGAATAAAGATCATATAATTCCTCTGAGGAACAGAGTGCCATCCTCTGCTAAAATTGGTAAGATAACATACAGCAGTGTCTTGATCTCACTACTACAAAAACTAAATTCTTTGGGAATTAAGTAACTCATTTATATCATCAACTTAAATTATTTTTCTTGAATCAGTATTTTAATTATAAATGTCATTGAATAGATTGCCAAAGCTTTATATGTACTGAGAGAATGATATCTGTTTGTAGGATGGTACATTCGCTTAATATATGCTCGTTAATGATCACCTTTACAGCTTTTCTTGATCCTTCTTGTCCTAATGCACCAAGGTCAACTTGGTGTACCTGCAGATTTGCCAACTCCCTTCAAAGTAGTTTGCACATTACTAAACAGTATAAATTAGTAAAAACAGGATTACAAATTGAAATCCTGGAAGAATTTCACATGATCTCCAAGTCATGTGCAGACCTAAAACAAAATTTAGACACAATCTAGTCTGTAATTTGTGTCTAACCTATACATACGGTTTCCATTTTTTTGTAATAGTTACAACTGTTTAATATTGTGATTTGTTCTTTTCTTCAGCATCAACACGAGCATCAAAATTGTTCAAACATTCTCCATCTTATTGGAGTCAGGACTCTGGGAGATGTAATGCTGTTGATTCTGACGAATGTAGCCTAAGCAGTGGAACACAAAGCAGTGGCTGCCATACCTCAGAAAGTGGACTAGAACACAGTAGCCTTTCGTATCCAAAACAAGATCACAGTGGTACAGAGGAACGACAGGAAGGTGAAGTAAAAGAATCAGACATTTTGAGTGATGAAGAAGATTGCTACAAATCAAAAGATGACAATTTGACAAATGAAATCAAAGAACAATTTGAGAAAATGCAACTTGATGTTGATAAAGTGGATGTACAGCAGGCATCAAATAATAATCACCTGGATACAGAAGAAGTGGAACAAACAGATGGTCACCCTAGGCTTGTGCGAGGCCACTTCTGTCCAATCAAAAGAAAAAGTACCAGTACGAAGAAGAAGAAAGGTAATTTGTTGGCCATGCATGAGCACAACCAGTCTCTGGATAGTCAATCTGATGGGCCAAACATTGACTTGAATTCTGTTTTGGAGAGAGAGTTTAGTGTCCAGAGCCTAACTTCTGTAGTTAATGAAGACTGCTTCTATGAAAACATTGAAAGTAATGGTGAACCTTAAAGTCAGCATCTCAATTGAGTGCTGCTGTTTATAATCATGATCAGGTATTGAAGTTAGTTTGTTGTCTTTATTTTATTTTAAATCTTCATGTTATATTGTTCTGGTCAGTTTTTGACTTTATAAAGTTTGATCTTTACTTTCAAAGAAAAGCAATGTTTAGTTTACCATACTGCTGACTACACTAAGATCACAGCCTCAAAAACAATGAGCATATTAGCCAATAGTTTGTCAGTTGTGTAAAATAAAATTGTTTAGTTTCTACAATACACTAATTTTGTATTGGTATTACAAATAAGGCAGGTATTGAACAGCTAAAGTAATATTTGAAGTTAAATTGCTTATTTTAATAAGCTGTAAATCTTAATTTTATTTATAGATGGAAAATATTGGTTTGCATTATAGCATCAAGATAATGGAATTTATTCCATTGTGTCTGGTTTTAAGTTTTTAGAAAGCAAAGTATGGCACTCTTTTCTTTTATCTGTTTGCCAAGGTAAACCTCTGGTGGCCTGACACAAAGAGCTCAACTTATTTAACACAGTCTTCAGCACTACAGCTTTAGGAGGCTGCAGTATATATGTGCCTCATCGTGCTCACATTCTTAAGGTGTCTGCTTTGTACATAAACTTTGGAGGTTGTGTATATTGAAATTTTATGAAAACTGTCTGCATTGTAATGCTGGTTTTTATTTTGTATCCTTTTGAATGACTACTTGACATCACATGCTGAGAAGTGTTGGATGTGAAATAAATATGCACATTTTACTCAAGATGTCTGTTATGCTAGTGATGACATTAAAGTGAAGAAATTGTCAAATTGTTGCCAAAGTACCTTGTCCAATTAATCAAACTTACAAATGTTTATAAAAGTTTAACTACTGAAAAAGGATATTTTTGGAACAAATCCTACTTCACACTATAAACTGCTATATTATTTTAGAGTTCTAACATAGTTACCCTGAAATAGAAGAATATATGTTTGTTTACCCAACTCCTCTTTCTAGTTTAGTTTAGTTTTACTTGGATAAACTGGTGGATTCCATAACAGTTGCTGTCTTGTCCTGTTTGACATCTTGGAAGATGACGTAAAATTTGATTTTTATTTTAAATCACAAAATATCCACCTTAGGCTTACACTATTCAGCAACAACTTGCATTGATATAGTGTCTTTAATGGTGTTTCATGGGCATTAATGTAATAAAACACCCAAAGAAAACCTGACACTGGCACATTACATATATCAGGATAATGATAAAACAATTGATAGAAAAGGTAGCTTTTAGGTTATTCTTCAAAGGAAAGCCAGGTAAGGAGATTCTAGAACTGAGAGCATGTGTGTGAGAAGCCAGAGTTCTTGAAGCATTGATATAAGCGTTATTAGATAGGGGAGAGTACCGGGCCACAGACTAAGATTTTGAGATCGTTGCAGACCAGTGAGAACAGCAGCGGTAGAGCTTAAGTTTACAGAAATGAATGTAGGAAACCAGCCAGTGGTACATTAGAATAGTCGGGTCTACAGGTAAAGCCATTGCTGAGCATTTCCTTAGCAGCAGAGCTGAGATGGGGGAAAATTCAGAGGTGGTGTTTTAGAATGGAAATAAGCAGGTTTAACAATATTCAGTTGAAAGTTCAACTTGGAATCACATTTGCCAGTCTGTGAACAAAGATGACATAGGTAATATAACCCCTCACTATTTTCAACTTGTCTACATCTAGCCTTTAATGCCAGTGACCATACCAACTTTCCCCAAAACCTCCCCACCCTTGTTCTAGCATTTCTAATAAACTTTCTAAACATACATATACAGAATAGTCAACAATTTTCAAATTATACTGCATCAAAACTGGAATGTCAAGCAACTAAACAATCAAAAGGAAACACCGCTTGTCCTTTGGAAAATATATATTGGTCCAGTCAATGAATCTCTTCAGAAACATAAGATGACTGAATAATTTAAATGATAAGAATTTTGCAGTTTTTATGTTTTGCAATTTTCAATGAATAACAGGCACTTGTGATGCTGCAGTACTGTGCTTACCTTTGGGCCAGGAGGCCCAGGTTCAAATTCCCACCTGCTCCAGGGGTGTAATACCACCTCTAAACAGCTTCATTAGCAAAAAAAAAGTCTATGAATGATCACTTAGGGTACTGTAGAGATCAATTATGCTGTCCATTAGTGCCATTATGATGCAATCAATCAGTTGCAGAATTGAGCTTGTGAGATATGCTGCTGTAATCAAACAACAACGCCTACACCAGTGTGCAACTGATGCATCAACATACTATCTGTTTAATGCAAACTCGTGGAAAAGTACTTAAAGGTAAGTCGACACATTGTAGTTTGGAGATCTTCGAAGTTAGATTAATCTCCAGACTCAGTAGAGGGAGGCAGGGAAAGAAATGAATGTCATTTGGTACACGTGGGCATAATTACAGCTCAATCTCTACAATCCTACTGCACAATCTGTTGTAAACTCACAACCCAAGCACATATCATCATGTCATAGGAACGTATCGAATACCATTTGTCTTTGTTCTCTGCCACTTGGCTCACATCAACCAGTTAGCCTGAATATTTCCTGAACACTGGTCCACATTTTGCCTGAGAAGCTGCTGTTAGAGGTCAATGATAGCTGTCTGGTAAGCTATGGCCATAAACCCATATTTATAAACTATTGATTATTGTACTAATGTTAATACAAAGTGAATACGGTTTGAAATCACTGACAATTATTCAGTCCCAGAGCTTTTTCACTCTATTGCCTACCGTGCTACAAAACCCATACATTGGATAAAACAAACAATTTGTTGCAGACCATAAAAAATGCTTTCAATCCCTTCCATTACAAGTGCATAGCCCAAGTAAGATGTAAACAGTTCCAATGGAAGCATTTTATTTGAAAGATGGTAATAATCATATCATAAAGCAGTCTGAGGGCATTTTTATTGAAAGTCAATTTGATGTAGTTTTAGTAACTAATACAAAGATCCAGGTTTTGGATGTTTTAACCTTCGCTCATCGCACACGCCTCGTGATTATTTCTGTTAATGGAAGAGCTTCTTTTGTCGTAATTCTTCTCTGAAGTTGTAAGTGAAAAGATTTGGGTTTTCACTGCACAGTTGGTAATATGCATCACAAAGAGCCCTGAACTGAGGTATAGAAAGTTCACCTGGTCGGAGTGTTGGGTCGACATCAGCGAGACAAAGCATTTGTTCCGTTAGCTGTAATCTTTGAGCTTCAGGAAATAAAATTCTAATAACAAAAAAAAAATTAAATGTAAATTTAATTAATTACGTTTAAATTAAATGTATCTCTTAGGAACATAGTCCAGCATAGTTCTAACTTCTTTACATCAAAGCAAAAATTAAAAGGGAATGTTTGGTAATGTAATTATGAGACCCCTAGGTGTTGTGCGACCACTATATGACAGAATTCTTCATCAAAATGGAGAGTCAGCCAGTTGATGCTGAGGCTAGGGCCTGAATCTTAATAAGGGAAGCTATGATGGTATGGCTGTGATGGATTGGGAAATGTTATTGAAAGGAATGATGATGGATAGGCAAACCTTCAAAACAGCAAACACAAAATTTGTTTATTCCTAATGGTCACAAGAGTGGAAAAACAACAGTGGTCAAACCACGTCTTGCAAGGGAAGTTACAGATAATTAGATGTAAAAAAAAAGAGCAGCATACACATTGGCAAGAAAAAGAAAAAGGCCTGAGGGTTGGGAATAGTTCTAGGAAGTCAGCAAAGGAGGAAGTAGTGTCTGATTAAAGAGGGGAAAATAGAGTACAAGAATAGGCTTGTGAGGAACATACCTATACAGATGATTATATTCAATTTGTAGGTAAAGAGAAAAAATTGGAAAACTAATATAGGTCCTTTACAGTCAAAAATGGGGGAATTAATAATAAAGGGGGAATGAGGAAACGGTTGACGAACTAAATTCGTACTTCACTTCAACTTCACCAAGGAGGACTCGAATAATGTACCATAAATGATAGGGAACACAGTTTAGTGAGAGGGAGAAACTGAAGCAAATCTATATTAGAGAAATGGTGTTAGAAAAATTGATGGGATTGAAGGCTGATAAATCCCCAGAGCCTGATAATCTACATCCCAGATTACTTAAGGAAGTAGCCCTAGAAGTAGTGGATGTGTTGGTGGTCGTCTTCCAAAATTCTTTAGACTCTGGAACAGTTCCCATAGATTAGATCATAAGACACAGGAGCAGAAATTAGGCTATTTGGCCCATCGAGTCTGCTCTGCCATTCAATCACAGCTGTTAAGTTCCTCAACCCCATTCTCCTGCTTTCTCCCTGTAATCATTGATCCCCTTGACAATCAAGTCCCATCTCTCTCCAATAGACTCAATGACCTGGCCTGCACAGCCTCCTGTGGCAATAAGCTGCATAGATTCACAAGTCTCTGGCTGAAGATGTTTCTCCTCATTTTGGTTCTAAAGGATATCCCCTTTACACTAGGACTGTGCCCTCAGATCCTAGTCGCTCCTGCTAATAGAAACATGTTCCCAATGCCCAACTCTGTCCAGACCATCCAGTCTTCTGTAAGTTTCAATTAGATTGCCCCCATCCTTCTAAACTGCATTCAGCATAGACCCAAAGTCCTCAAACATTCCTTATATGTTAAGACTTCCATTCCTGGGATCATTCTTGTGAGCCTTCTATGGACCCGCTCCAGGGCCAGTACATCTTTCCTGAGGTATGGGGCCCAAAATTGCTCACAATTTTCTAAATATGGTCTGACAAAGCCTTATAGAGCCTCAGAAGTACATCCCTACTTTTATATTCTAGTCATCTTGAAATAAATGCCAACACTGTATTTGCCTTCCTAACTGCCAACTCAACCTGCAAGTTGATCTTGATAGGATCCTGGACTAGAACTCCCAAGTCCCTTTGCGCTTCAGATTTCTGAATTTTCTCCCCATTTAGAAAATAGTCTGTGCCTATTCCTACCGAAGTGCATGACCTCACACCTACCCACATTGTATTCCATCTGCTGCTTTTTTGCCCATTGTCCTAACCTGTCTAAATCCTTCTGCAGCCTCCCCAGCACCTCAATACTACCTGTCCCTCCACTTATCTTTGCATCATTTGTAAACTTAGCCTGAATGCCCTCAGTTCCTTCCTCTCAATTGTTAACGTATAAAGTGAAACGATGTGGTCCTAACACTGACACTTGCGGAACACCACTAGTCATCAGTTGTAATCCTGAGAAGGATTCTTTTATCCCCACTCTCTGCTTTCTGCCAGACAGCCAATCTTCTATCTATGCTAGCACCTTGCCTCTTAACACCATGGGCTCTTATCTGACTCAGCAGCTTCCTATGCGGCACCTTATCGAAGGCCTTCTAGAATTCCAAGTAGATAACATCCATTGGCTCTCCTTTGTCTAACCCATTCATTACCCCTCCTCAAAAGAATTCTAACACATTTGTCAGGCATGACCTCCCCTTGATAAAACCATGCTGACTTTGCCCTATTTTATCAAGCACTTCCAAGTATTCCCAAAATCTCACCCTTCACAAATAGATTCCAAAATCTTACCAATGACTGAGGTCAGACTAATCAGCTTGTAATTTCTCGTCTTTTGCCTTACTCCCGTCTTAAACAGGGAGGTTACATTAGTGATTTTCCAGTCCTCTAGGACCCCTCCCTGACTAGCCACCACTAAGCCTCCACTATCTCTTCAGCTATTCCTTTCAGAAGTCTGGGGTGTACTCCATCTCGTCCAGGTGATCTATCCACCTTCCAACCTTTCAGTTTTTCTGGCACATTCTCCTTGGTGACGGCCACCAATACTTACCTCTGCCTCTCCCCACCACCCCCACCCCAACTCTCTTCAAATTTTGGAATGTTCCTCATCTTCCACAGTGAAGACTGCCATAAAGTACTTGTTCAGTTCCTCAGCCATTTCTTTGTTCCCCATTATTACTTCTCCAGTGTCATTTTCCAACAGCTAAATGTCTGCATTTTCCTCTTTTACATATCTAAAGAAACTCTTGCAATCTCTTTATATTACTGCCTAGCTTACCTTCATACTTAATCTTCTCCCTCCTTATTTCTTTTTTAGTTGTCCTCTATTGATCTTTGTAGGCTTCCCAATCGTCTGGCTTTTCACTGCCCTTCACTGCAGCATACACTTTCTCTATTCCCTGACTTCCCTTGTCAGCCATGGTTGCCTCGTCTCCCTTTAGTATGCTTCTTTCTCCTAGGGATGAGATGATTTTTTGTTGTGTCTCCTGAATTACTCCCAGAAACTCCTGCCATTGCTATTCCATTGTCTTTCCTGCTAGGCTGTCCCAGTCAATTCTGGTCACCTCCTCTCTCAAGCCTCTGTAGTTGCCTTTATTCAACTGTAATACTGTTGCATCTGATTCCAGCTTCTCCCTCTGAAATCACAGAGTAAATTCTATCATATTATGGTCACTACCTCCTAAGGGTTCCTTCACTTTAAGCTCCCTTAACAAGACTGCCTCATTGCACATCACTAAATCCAGAACTGCCTGTTCCCTAGTGGACTCCACCATAAGCTGCTCCAAAAGGTTTACATTAGCTACTTCCAGTTGAAAAGGGAGGTTGAGAGAAAAGAGGGGTTTACAGACCAGAAAGTCTTGGACTTTCAGAAGGCTTCTGACAAAGTCCCATGTACGAGATTAACGTGTAAAGTGGGAGTGCATGGGATTAGGAGTGGGGCATTGTGATGGATAGAAAATTGGTCAGCAGACAGGAAACAAGCAGGGAGTAGGTACTGTGACCTCAACTAGTCACAAAATGTTAATAATTTAGATGACCAAGCTACAGGTAAGATCTCAAAATTTGCAAGTGACACAAATGGCCTTGTCCTGCTCCTATCGTCTTTGCTTCTATTACAATTAACCAGTAATCTGTGAATCTGTAGCATTGAGAGATGAGCAGCAATAGCAATCAGAAGAATGAAGAAACACAATGCTTGGGGCACCAACAGTATTCCATCTGTGATCATCAAAGCTAACAGACATTTACTTCTATCAAGGCCCCATGCACTGTGCCTATGGATTTGGGAGGAAAATCAAGTACTTTGATGCAAGATCATGAATTGCCTACTTCCTGTGCCCAAGGAGATACTGTGGCTTTAGACCTTTCGTTGGAGCTTCTGTCATGTTCCTTCTTACCAGAAAAATCCAAACCCATTTCAACAGGGGGAGGGTCACACAACATTTGTTCAAAGCCTTTGAAAAGGTCCCACATGATAGGTAGGCTGATAAAGCTGGAAAAAGCACATGGGATCCAAGCTAATTTGGCAAGTGGAAAACAAAATTGGCTTAGTGGTAGGAGATAGAGGGTGGTGGTAGAAGGCTGTTTGATTGACTGGAGCTCAGTATCCACTGGCATACCACAAGGATCAGTGTCCCTTTTTATTCATGACATATATTAAATGATATAGAAGAGAATGTGGTGGGGATGGTAATTAGTTTGTGGACAACACGAAGATTGTCAGGTTGTTGAAAGTGATATTGGCTATGATGCCAAAATTAAATACAGTCTAGACGGGCAACACTTTAGCATCAGTCACCTCCAAACCAAAAACAAACCATCTTAGATCACAGAATTCCTACGGTGTGGAAACAGGCCCTTCGGCCTAACAAGTCCACACTGACCCTCAGAACCTCCCGCCCAGACCCATCCCCCTATGACTCACCTAATCTACACATCCCTGAGCACAATGGGCAATTTAGCATGGCCAATCCAACCTAGCCTGCACATCTTTGGACTGTGGGAGGAAACCAGAGCACCTCGAGAAAACCCACACAGACATGGGGAGAACGTGCAAACTCCACACAGACAGTTGCCCGAGGGTGGAATCGAACCCTAGTCCCCTGGCGCTGTGAGGTAGCAATGCTAACCACTGAGCTACCGTGCCACATGATGCACAGATTGCAGATGACTGCAATGTCATAATGCACTTTGCACCACATTTGTAAGCCACCCTCTATCTCTTCAATACTGCATACAAAAAATACAATCTGCCCTTGAATGTTGCCAAATTCATACCAACCCACACATGGTCAGCCAAATATTTCATTTCCCACATACGTTGACAAGGAGACTTTGGAATACATTCAGCACAAGAGCACTGACAATGAGTTTCAATAAGATGCTCCTAATCTCTCAGTACAGTAACAATTTGTCCATCAAGCTGCAACACATTTTGAGTCCCAATATCTTAATGATGAGGTACACTAGTGGTAGAGAAGGAGAAAGGAAGAAAATTCTGAATTCCACATTCCACTACCTCATGAGACATTTGTTTAATGTATTACAATTGAAACAATGATATTATCACTGTGATGAATTTACCTTAGTTATTGCGAAAATAGATCATCGATAGATACAGAACTGGAACTTACTCAACTCCTCTTCGGCAGTATTTTCTCTTAAAGCTGAAGATATGTCTCACCACTTTTTCCACCAGTTTAAAGGGTTGGTTAATTTGTGGTTGCACCAAAGGCACAAAGTGCACAACTCCTACATCAACCTAGACATCAAATATTAGATTACATTAAGTACAAGAGAAAAATCTGCATTTAAAATGTCATGTTTTAAAATGTATCAATTGGAGGGTAAAATGGGTTTGATGTAACAAACATTGGGCATGTTCAACCTTTCTACCTAACTCGATATTATTCAATGTGTCCTCAACTCTTTACCGTGTAGCTGATCACTCACAGACTGACAACTGATTATATAGTTGAGTAAAGTAACCCTGCTGTTTATATGCTAATGATGGAAACACTGCAATGATCTTGAACAGGCTAAGCCCAGATCTTATGGTACTCACAACTGTAGATACCCTAATGGTTTCGGGGCCATTCCTTTTGTCTCAGAATCACACATAAATAAATGTGCACTACAGGAGAAAAGCAACACACAAGGATCCACATCCCCAGAGTCCTACAGCAATCAATCTATATTCCACTAGGCAATGAACAGGGTCCTGACAACACTGGACCTGTCCTTCAATGAAAGCACTCTGTTGCAGCATCTCCTGATAACATCTAAGATCAAGGGTGAGCAGTATGTATAACTAGCTTATCTTTTGGAAGTGCTGCAAGTAACAGTCACTGTTAATTACAAGACGACAGGCTGGATAATTAGTGGTCCAGTATCTGCAGCAACACTGGTTGGCGATCCTTTGGTCTATGTCAGAGGACCAACATGCTGTGACTGCCAGGAGGCCCCTACACATAAATGTGAGGGAAATCAAATGTTTTAAGACTCTTTCATTATTACCAGAATCTTATCCCTAATTTCACATCATTGGTACAGCCTACAGAATATTTGGCAAAGGGAGGATTTGCCACTTGAGAATTGATAGAATCACAGAGGATCAGGAAAAGGAATACAAAGGTAAAGGAACCACTGGTCAGGAGTGCTGGATTTGGACAGACTATTCCATTCAGAAATTATTGCAATGCTGTCCTTGAGCAGTGGTACAGTGAATAAAGTGGTCTACTACACCATCCAGAGGTCCGCGGTAACTATGGTCTCTCTCTGTCACAGTAGCACTGGATTGTTCTGCCTGGGCATTTTTGATTAGTGAGCCAGTGATGTCACCCTACGTACCTGTCATACTTTGGTGAAACTGTTAAATGGAGGCAAAATAAGATTAGTAACAACAGCAGAAGAATCAAGTGGGAAATGGTTTTGATTCCCAAAGACGGGTTTGTGCAAATACTGCAAGATGTTGGGTCAACTCGCACAGAAATGACTTTGCTACAGGGGGAAGCCCATCATTATGAAATACTGGTTAAAGATGAGGATGGCTGTGGAGTTAGGAACATCCCAGAGGAACTGTTTATAGATGGAGCTAGAAGATATGTAGATGTGGAACCAAAGACTGGCTGGGCTGTAGTAAAATTAAATTGAGAAATAGCGAAACAAGCAGACACACAGATGGGGGATACTTTCCCCAGGTAGTTGAATTGGTGGTACTCACCAAGGCAATAAAGTGATGTGATGGTAAGTAGGTTAATTTTACATAGCTAGTCAATATGCCTTCAGAATAGCACATGATTATTTCACACCATGGGAGAGGAAGAAATACATAACTTCACAAGCACAAACAGATTGTTCAATCACTGCTACAGATTGCAAGCCTCCCAGGAAAAATGACTAAAAGTTAAGACCCACTGAAAAACTCAATTCAGCAGGGGCATCAATAGGTAGAAACTATGATCCTGACTTCACCATTTTGGGCTGTAATTGTTATTAGCCCAAAGGAGAACAATGTTAAGAAGTCATATCAAAATACACTTCAAGAAGAACAGGAAGAGTGGGAAGAGAAAAGGGCCTGTAAAAAGCAGTGCGGGGGGGGGGGGGGGGAGGAGGGGGAAGGTATTTGGTGAGAGGGAGATGGAGTGACAGTATGCACTGTGTCAGACAAATTTGCTGGAAATACATCATGAGAGTGTACACCAAGGAAGAAATGTCACGGTCAAATTTCTGGAGAGCTACTGGCAGTAGCCTGGCATGCTGGCAGGGACATGGTCAAATATTGTCAGGGACGCTGGATCAATGCAAAGTTATAAAATAGGAAAGGCCATTAAAATCAAATTAGTCAACCAGCAGAGACCAAACAGCATGTGGAAGAACTTCCACATAGACTTTATGGGTCCCCTACCCAACAGCCAAGGAACAAATGTATTGCCCAGTTATCATGGACCACTTTACTTGAAGGGCAGATGCATTCCAACACAGGACTGCTCTGCCTTCACCGTACAAAATTCCTAACAGAAGTAATACCAAAAGGGGGAATGCTCCTCCAAGAAGACTCAGATCCAGGGACTCTCTTGACATGGGAAGTATAGAATTACAGAATCCCTACAGTGTCAAAACAGGCCCTTTGGCCCAACAAGTCAACAATGACCATCAGAGCTTCCCACCCAGGCCCATCCCCTGTAAACGACCTAATCTGCACATCCCTGAACACTACGGGCAATCTGGAGTCACATATAGGCCAGACTAGGTAAGCACAGCAGATTTCCACCCTAAGGGACATTGGTGAACCAGATAGGTTTTTATGACAATCAACAATGATGGCTCCCTACTGCAGAATTATTTTAAAATTGCATTCAAATCTCACCATGCATCATGGTGGGATTTGAACCCGTGATCCTGGAGCTTTTGCTTGGGATTCTGGATTCCCATCACCTCCAAACTAACACCATTTGAACTAATGGCTGGAAGGGCTGTGCAAATCGCAGTCTCCTGTGCTCTCTTCCCAACTGTAATTGTCCTATCATCAGAGGATGCTATGTTACCGGACATGTATCCGGTACGTCGCAAGTGGATAAATTAATATATCACATAACGTTATAACTGCAAATAACAAAGATATAGTACCACTGAGACAGTTAGAAGCAAGCAGTAGCATGTGTTAACAGTTAAAGGCACTGAGGTTCAAATAAGTGACCAACAGGAGATACGGGACCAAGAAAGGAGCAAGGGAAGTAAGGAATCACAGAATGTACTGAAGTCAGGAGAATAGCTTATGGTAAAGTCGTCCTGTGACTGGCTTGGGCTCGCCGTGGGATGACACTTTCTAATCAATCTGTTCAGACTGATCCAATACATATTTCTAGTGTAGGTGGGTCTTAAACCCAGGCCTCCTAGCTCAGAGGTAGGGTGACTACAACTGTGCCACAAGAGCCCTGATGGTAAAATATGAGGTGACTGAAGACCAGATGAATGTGTCTAGATATGTCAGACAACCGAAACAGAAAACCTAATAACTCTCAAACTATCTCCGTCAGCCAGGCAGAAACCAGTCAGTCATTCTCTTAACTATTTTATTTCGGACAGATCTAGGGTGATGACAGCCCAGAAGATCGTCATTTTAACCACCATCCAATAGCAGACAGCCACAGTTTGGGAGTCCCCAGTGGTCCACATCAAAAGGAACACACATCTACAACCCTATCCATAGCTAAGAAAACCACAACGGAAACTTTCAGATGTTTGCCAGTCATGGGAACGCACAGCAATAATGCAGCACTGGGAAGATGGAAGATTTGCTGTGAGAAGGTGGGGGCTCACTTAACGGTTAGTTATTCATATCCTAAATGATACCTTGGGCTGGACTAATTCACTCCCATTTCTTTGGCAGCCATGATTAGAGACACAATATTGTCAATAGCAAAAAACAGACGTTGTTAATCAGCTTTGGTGTAGTGATGTACGATGTATTAAATTTATCAACTTGCAGCAAAGACCCATTAAGTGCTCACCAATGTATCATCTGCTGAGGCTGGGATAATTAGAATTGGGCAACACCAAGGGAGCACAGAAGAACTGTGATTCACAATCCAGGGTGCAGAATATGCTCCTACAACCCAATGTGCAAAGAGAAGGTATAAAAAGGATTAAACCTATTGTCCTAGGTAATTATGAAAATCACTGACTCCCAGTCCAAGTAATGTGGCTCAGAATTTAATAGACAACGTTCAAACATATATTGGAGATAAGATTTAGAATTGCATCTTGACAAATACATCAAGCTGTAAAATCATTAGATCTTCTTGATCAACTTCAGGAGAGGTAGGAACTCGTGGTCACACTGCCTATGGCTTGACAGAATGGTGAACGTGAGGAACATGAGCAAGTTCCTGATGGTTGTGCAATAGGAATGCGAAAATGGAAGTTGTAAATGTTTGAACGTCTGACAGTGGTTCAGTTGAAAGATCATGGGGAGGTGTGTTACAATCCATTCCCAAGTTTGAAATACACTCTCTAGTTGACCACAAGAGAAAGATGTACCAAAACACAGCACTACACCATTTGCTCCTCTAATACTCTAAAACCTCATCAGTAGTGATTCTGCCTCAAACAGTTCTCTTGAAAAGTCATAGAATCCCTACAGTATGGAAAACAGGCCCTTTGGCCCAACAAGTCCACACCGACCCTCAGAGCATCCCACCCAGACCCATCGCCCCATAACCCAGCTAATCTACACATCACTGAACACTATGGGCAATTCATCATGGCTAATCCACCTAGCCTGCACATCTTTGGACTGTGGGAGAAAACCCATGCAGACACAGGGAGAATGTGCAAACTCCACACAGACAGGGTGTGGGAGATCTCGGGAAATGTTCCTGTGTCATTACTGGCCTGAGCAGAGGTCCAAAAGCTGTGACTGTAAAGGGAACGTAATATTAGGTGTTACGGTAATATTTGCTTATGATATGTTTGAAAAATGCAAAATAAAACGTCCCAGAAACAAGATGCCAGAAGGCAAATGAGTCTTAACATTGCAAAATTGTATAGTGGAGCACAGGACTGCCTGAACAAGTAGCAAAGCCCTCAGACTGGAACTTGTGCTCCCTTGTTTAAATGCTTGAAATAAAAACTCTGGCTTACTTGAATCCCAAAGACTTTACAGTGGTCTTTTCACCACAACAATGATGAATCTACCAATGAAACAAGTGAACTGGTGACAACAGTTGAGCATCAATCACTGGACACGATAACTTTACTGAGGGTTGAGAACATAAAACAGAGGGGCAGAAATAGGCTATTTGGCCCGTTGATTCCACTCCCCTGTTCAACGAAATCATGGTTGATCTTCCATTCCTAACTCCACTTTCCCGCTTCATTCTCATTACAGTTATTTCTGGAAACATAGAAAATAGGAGCTGGAATGGGCCTTTCGGCCCTTTAAGTCTGTTCCACCATTCAATATGATCATGGCTGATCATTCAACTCAGTACTCCATTCCTGCTAACTTCCCATAGCCTTTGATCTTCATAGGAAAATCCCTCCATAATTGGATCGAACTAGTGAAT
Source organism: Ginglymostoma cirratum (assembly GCA_024137785.1). Classification (NCBI taxonomy): domain Eukaryota; kingdom Metazoa; phylum Chordata; class Chondrichthyes; order Orectolobiformes; family Ginglymostomatidae; genus Ginglymostoma; species Ginglymostoma cirratum. The sequence continues at coordinate 56,326,887 of JAHRHZ010000018.1, forward strand.
CTTCTCTGGGCTGCTTCCAACATCAGTATATCTTTCCTGAGATAAAGGGAGTGAAGCTTTTCAGAGTATTCTAGATACAACACTTCCCAATTTTTAATGCTCCTTATCTTTTGAAATAAAGGCCAATATTCCATTTGCCTTCCCCATTATCTGCTGAACTTGGATGCTAGCTTTTTGCTATTCATGGTCTAGGACACTCAAATCCCTTTGAGTTGCAATATTCAGTGGTCTGTCCCCATTTAAATAAAATGCAGTTCTTTTATTCTTCCAGCCAAAATGCACAACCTCACATTTCTCATTTTATATTCCAACTGCGAAGTTATTTTTCCCATTCATTTAACTTGCCTTTATCCCTCAACAACTCCACGTGTCATTCTCACTACGTGCCTTTCTACTTATTTTTTGTGTCAGCTGCAAACTTGGAGACAGCACCCTCACCTCTGTGATCCAATATATATTAATATATATTGTATATAATGTGGTCCAGCACTGATATCTGTTGTACTCCACTAGTTACAGGCTGCCATCCGGAATATATCCCCTTTATCTCAACTCTAATATACTACACCCAACACCATTGGACTTGTGTACAGTATTTTACTAAATGCCTATGGAGCAATGCGAAAAATGCCTTGTACAGGAGAAGGAACTGTTGATGAATCAGAATAATTGGTTCAATGCAGAATTAAAAGCTAGATTGATGAACATTTGGAACTTGTTGTCAAATGACATCTAAAATCTGATACAATCTGGAAAGGATCTGCAGCGGACTGTGAAGATACAGACCACTGAGAGAATGCATTGGAAAGTATGCGATAGCATTGTGTCAATAGTTAAAAGAGTTGAGGGCCAAGGTAAGGAGTGCAGTAGAATGTAGCTTGCTAGGAAGGAGAAAGGGAAGCAAGGAGTCACAAGATGTGCTGAAGTCAACAAAGGAGGTTTCGTAAAGTTGTCCCTGGAAGGCCTGAGTTCAGCTCGAGATGGCGATGGAATGAGGTGATAATGTTTTACTGTTCTAACTTTGATACAGGTATTTCTCCTATAACACGACAGTTGCATTCTTGACCTCGCACTGTAGAAAATCGCCATAGAAAATCATGTTATAGGGAAATTGCTGTATAAAATCGCTACACCTATAGTGCACAAAGTTCGTGTTATCCAAATGTTGTCCACTATTCATAAATCGTGTTACAGCCAATTCGCGTTAACGAAACGCACATTATAGCAGAAATACCTGTAGGTATTTTTGTTTGCTTGCTCAAAATTGTGGAATTTAGTGGTTTTATTTTCTTTGTCTGTCCTTGGGATCTTATACTTTGTCTGCTTTAAAAAATATTACTGGTCCCTGTTTAGACTGTAACATTATTTTGGTGGTTTTGTCTAGGATCATAACCGTTGCAGTCCTGTGGAGGAGTGGGAACCTCACCAAGGACACAAATTTCAGATGAAACAACATATTCAAGTGTTTGAGAGGAAAAGAAGGTTGGCAGGTTATGAGGACAATTGTTTTTTTTTTTGAGGGATAGCTGTACATGGCAATCTGGAGGAGGGAGGGGCAGTGTTTGAAAAGAGAGAAATGTTAACAATATCTGCTAATATTTTAGACCAGGAATAACCAGTGCAAACTTTCTCAGTCATTTGTTAAGAAACTCAGTAGTTTAGGAAGACTAATTTCAATCTTCACAGTCTAGGAATCTTCAAGTTCAACTCCTTTTAGCCATATGGCCATATTGTTCTGCCTTATTTACACATTCTTACTTAATAACAAGCTGTCTTCATTCTGACTAGACTTGAATGTCATATTTCATTTATCAAGAGTATATTCCATTTTCATCAGTTCTTAAAGAAGTTGCACCTGATAGTATGTTCACAACATTTCCAAATCCAATACTGAATTAAAATTTTAGAAACACATTTCAAATATAAATGCCAAGTGACATGGGAAATTTTATGCACCAGATAACTGATGATTAAAAAAATAAATCTTAAAATAATGGATTTTCAAAAAAAACTGTTCTATTAAATTAAAATTATAGGTTCATAACACCATAGAGGACTATTCAGTCCACTTGGTCTGCGCTAGTTGTTCCAAATAATAATCCAGTTAGACTCAAACCTCTTTTTCTTTTAATAATTCCTCCATAACCATCCAATTTATTCTGAACTTCGAATAGTTATCCCTTTTGCTTTTGAAATTTATAAATAAATCTTTTTCCATTACCCTATCAGGCAGAGAGTGCATTTCAAATCCTAACAAGTTATTCTTCGTATCACCTTGATTTCTTGTATCGATCATCTTAAATCGTCTGGTTAGCAAACTTTCAGCTACTGGAAACAATTTCTTTATTTATTGTTATCAAATCTCTACTTTGCATTCACCACACTAAGGAAAACAGTTAATTTTCTCCAGGCTATCCACCTTGGAATCATTCTAGTAAATCAAACCTTTACCCTCTCGAAAATCTTAATCCCTTTCCTAAAACGTGATACCTAGGTTTAGAAACAATAATTCAAACCAAAGATGAATTATGGTCCTACAAAGTTGCCAGGGTTGGTATAATTAAAGTAGCTTATGACACCACCACACAGCTACAAACAGTGAAGTTGCCATAGTTCCAGAGGGCAGCTCTCTCATCAGTGACAGACAACTGGTGGCAAGTTTAACTTGAGGGTGAGTTTAACCTGAGGATCACCACACTTCAGGCAAGGGGCAAGGTTGAGAAGGTGGACCTTTATGGTAACCTCAGGCAGTATGGGAATTGAATACATGCTGTTGGTGTTACTCTGCATCACACACCAACCATCCAGCCAACTCAGCTAACCAACCTCCTCTACAAACAGCACATAAGTGGTGAGACATGAAATCAGCTCATTACTTGGTATTCACCTAACCCAGATACAGAGATGAAGAGACAACTTATGGCTACTTTTATATTTCATTAATAAAAGAAAACATGTAGAAAAGTTTAAAGCAATATAGCTCTTATCAACAATACAAAAAAAATCATATTACAAACAGCCAATCACAGGCAGCACGTCAGTACTGAATAAAATATTCAGTTTCTTAACTGAACAATTAGCAATACTGCATAAATTTCTATTTTCGAAAGCAGGCAGCACTGTTGCTAAGGACAAACCAATGCCACATTAATTGATCTATTCACACTAATTTGTAAATTCTCTGTTCTGTAGGTAGCTGTGCTGAAAGCAAGCCTTATCAGTGCAGTAGTACTGAATTTAGCTCTCAACCATTCATGCAGTTCTGGATACAATTTCTACAGGTAAATTTTTCTTAAAATTTCCATTAACTATGATTATGGTTTTCATTTTATTGAAATCTTAAACCATGTTTTACAACAAGTATTACACCCTTAAGCAGAGCTGAAAAGAGCTTGATTAATTCTATTCCAATAAAACAGGACTGAACTGGAGATTCCAAACACAAGGTGTCAGAAGATAACAATGGCTTCCACAAGACTGCAGATTTTTGCACTCTTTTTGTCCTTATTTGCTTTCCTAGGAGCAGTTGCAACCACAGCGCTTCCAAACTGGAAGGTTAATACCTTTGAAAAATCAAATGTAATCTCTACGACAACGCAGATGCAAGGTCTATGGATGGACTGCACATGGTATAGTACAGGGCTCTTCAGCTGCAGGTTTAACTTCTCCATCTTAGACCAGCCAGTGTACATGCATGCCTGCCAGATTTTGATGCTTCTGTCATGTATTATATCACTGGTGGGAATTGGGATTTCCCTGCCTGGTATGACGTGTATAAGATGCAGAAGACATCACGGCTCAAAACATTATGCTGCTGTAACAGGAGGGGTCTGTTTCATTATTGCGGGTATAATGTGTTTAGTTTCAGTGTCTTGGTTCACAGCTGAGCTCATAAGCCAATACTTCAAACCATCTGTCTCAGAAGAAAACAGATATGAAATAGGAGGAGCAATATACTCTGGATGTATTTCTGCAGGGTTCCTATTTATTGCAGGTTCAATTTTCTGCACATCGTGCAGAAAGCCACAAAGAGAAAGTGTTGGATACTCAAACAGACAGCACTACCCCAAACAGCAATCTTTGGGAGACGAGGCAGACTATTCTCTTCGACATGATGTGTAAAGAATTACAATGCACTTGTAGCTATGTCTTACGGTGTCATTTTACTAAGACAGCTGCTTGGAAATCTGACAAAAATATTCTTAGTTTCAATTTATTCTTCACAACAAGAATGTGCAGATACTGAAGACTATTGTCAACTATTGTAATAAATGTTCAATTGTCTAAATTTTAAAAAAATCTTTTCCAGTAGGCTTCAAACATGGGAGTGCTACTTCTAAAAGCAGTTTTTTTTTTATTTTGTAAGCCAAATCATTTTAGGCAATGGAATAAAAGACAGCCATTGTATAAACTTGTTTTGTCAGTTATAGGCTACATTTGGATCAGTACAGATGACATTTGTCTCTAATAATAGTGTAAAATACTAATTTACAAAAACCATTATTAAACAAAAATAATGCTGCTTAAAGAAAATACTGCAACACCAATTTCATTTTGTTCAAGTGAATTCAAAATCTTATGCTTGTCACTAGAATAAATTACAACATATGCAATATTTCTTTGTAAATCTAAAGTGGATGGCCCCCCTACATTGAACGATGGTAAGACTATACTTGGGAGTGCTGTGCACAGTTTTGGTAAGATGGCAACCAGAAGGATGTGAACGCACTGGAGAAGGTTACAAAGGATTTAAAAGGTTGATGTTATAGCAATTAAGCAAGAGTAAATAAGGTTTATTTTGAGCCCTCTTCTTGTAGCTTGAGAAGTGACCTATTAGAGGTCTTTGAAATGATTCATTTTAATGGGTGTATTTAAAGGCTATCAAGATAGGAGTCAATAATACATCAAATAGGGAAATTGGAAGCAACTCAGAATGTAAGAACAGTCTAGCACATTAATTATCTGAGACAAACTGTATAGATACATTTAAAGGGAAGTTAGGAAAACATATAAGAAAGAGGAGAATTAAAGATTATGTTGACATGAGTTAGATGAGAATGGATGGGAGGAGGTTTAAATGTAGTATACACTGTCAAGCATTGATTGGACCAAACAGCCTGACGCTATGCTGTGTACCCTTGTGTAATGCTATGTAAAAATGGAATACATATTAGTAATCATGGAAACTTCTCTCTTTTAAAAAAAAAAAAATCACTTGATGCTTATTTTTGTAAAAACCAAAAGAACTGCAGATGCTGTAAATCAGAAACAAAATTAGAAGTTGCTGGAAAAGCTCAGCAGGTCTGTCAGCATCTGTGAAGACAAATCAGAGTTAACATTTCAGGCGTGGTGACCCTTCCTCAGAATTAAAATGTTCAGGTTAAATAATTACAGCAGACCATTTTATTATAATAACTCTTCAAGCTAACAGTGAAAAAAAAAAGGCTTATATCCTTTTACTAATTAGGTGACAGGCAAGCTATAAGCAGGAACATTTTCAAGATTAACTGGCACAATAGTATTTTAACACTTCATAATTCTCAGCAAAACACAACCAGAGGAGATATGGAGATGGATACAGAAGAGTTGAAAAACAAACAAGAACTAAGCACAAATTCATCTTCACAGCCTGGATTCCCTCTAATGCAAAGACATTCTGCTTGAGTCCTTCACTATTCAGTTAAAAAGTGAGCTCCAGCTGTCCTTGCTTTTCAATCCCTGCTTTTAACTGTAACTGTAACCATGGTTACAGAATTTATCAGGATCCGTCTTTGCTTTCATATATTTGCCTTCAGCCTTGCTGCTACCATTTACAGCGCACAGCTGCAATTTTCATTCAAAACCAAGTGGCCTCATTTCAGCCTGCAAACATCAAAGAAGAATTATGAAAAACAGTATTCAAATAACCTTATTTAAGAACTCCAGCTCGTTTTCCCATTCCCACCACATAAATCGACCACCACTAACACCAAAACCAACCACCACCCTCCCCCTGTAGCTCCAGTCTTACAGAAACTGTATCTGTGCACTGGCTTTACTTAAGGACTTTTTTCACAATTATGGCATGCTATATTTCATATGGTTCAAACAGACTTTGGTTACATCTAAGATTCTACACAGCTGGGATGCTACAAAAGGAATTTCAAGTAAAATGGTCATCCCCAGTATTCATTTCAGAGAATGTATTTAAACCACATCTTAAAATATTAGTAAACAATGTAATTGGTTTAAACTGAGCTTCGTTCAGTCAAATTGCCAACAAAATGTTCCTTTAAAATCACCAGTTTTTGTGGGTAAGAACATTCAAGCAATAAAGAATAAGTTAGCTATCTACCAAATGCTTAAAAACGCTAAAATATTTTCATCACTTCAGGGGTGGCATGGTGTCTCAGTGGTTAGCACTGCTGCATCACAGCACCAGGGACCCGGGTTTGTTTCCACCCTCGGGCGACTGTCTGTGTGGAGTTTGCACATTCTCCCTATGTCTGTGTGGGTTTCCTCCAGGTGCTCCAGTTTCCTCCCATAGTCCAAAAATATGCAGGCTAGGTGGATTGGCCATTCTAAATTGCTTGTAGTTTTCAGGGATGTGCAGATTAGGTTATAGGGGGGTGAGTCTGCGTAGGATGCTCTGAGGGTTGGTGTGGACTTGTTGGGCCGAAGGGCCTGTTTCCACACTGTAGGGATTCTATGAAATAAGAACTTACATATGAACAAACAAAAATGGCTGAGATCAAGAGATTCAACGAGTATTGCCCAGACAAGAACACTGCAACTAAGCATCATAAACCCCATGCAACAGCAGCCATGTATATCAGAGAAGCAAAACGTTCCTCAACTATAGCAGGAGACAACATGTAGTTGAAAGGAGAATCACTGCGTAACCATACAACCTTAAAGGGGGCAGAGAAAGTTAACAAGGCAGTTAATTAAGTATATGGGATACTTGACTTTGGGTACAAAACACTGAATGAAAAAACAAGGAAGTAATGTTAAACCTTTACAAGTCACTGATTAGTTCTCATCTGCAGTTTCATGTGCAATTCTTGGTACCATACTTTAGAAATAATGTCAAGGCTCAGGAGAGAGTACAGAGGAGCTTCGCAAGGATTATGCCCTTCTGGTATCTACAGAGATATTGCTAGAGTTATGGTTGCTTTGCTTAAAGACCACAGATTTAGATCTTCCCTTATTTATTTATACGTATTCAAAATTATCAGACGTTTTGATACACACGTAAGTTGGCATCCAGAGGTAATAAATTTAAAATTATTTGTAAAAGAACTTAGCGTATAAATAAAGAGAAATTACAGTGTTCTGTGATTCAAAATGCATTATAGAAAGAGTAGAAGAACCAGGTTCTACAGAGTGTTGAAAAGACAATAGGCCATGTAGTTGGAAAAGCACTAGTTTGCAGGGTTAAGGAGAAAAAGCTGGAATGCTGTGGGAATAAACAGACATCTTTTTCAAAGACCTTTCAATGAAGGGATGAATGGCACCTTTCTGCACAGTAAGGTACCATAAGATCTGCACCTAATAGATGAAATAAACCTGAAATATAAAGCAAGGTGTGCACTTCTGACAGCATCTCACATGGCCTTGCGGAGGTTAAGAGGAAGTACCGGACTAAGTTAGAAACCCAAACTAACCGCATGGATATCTGCCGCCTGTGGCCTACATGACATAATGGGATGCAAGATGAAGCAGAGCAGAATAGCAGAAAAAGACACATCCCTCCCTGATACGCTCAATGCTTTTTACACTCAGATCAGGCAAAATGCCAGTGGAATTGCGTCACCTGCCCCAACAGCCCCAGATACACCTGATCCATCAGTCACCGCTACAGCCATCAGATCGGCCTTCTTGAGAGTGAACCCAAGGAAAGCGATGGACCCAGACTGAAACCACAGCTGTACACTCAGAACCTGTGCAGACCAGCAGGCGGGACTATTCACTGTAATCTTTAACCTCTCCTTGCAACAATCTGAAGTCCCCACCTGCTTCAAGAAGACCACCACCATCCTGGTACCAAAGAAAATACAATGCAACATGCCCCAATGACTACTACCCAGTGGCTCTGACCTCCATAATTATGAAGTGCTTCCATAGGTTAGTCATGGCTCACATCAACTCTAGCCTCGCAGCCTGCCTCGATCCTTTGCAAATTGCCCACTGGAACAACAGGTCTATGGCAGATACCATTTCCCTAGTCCTACAATCATTCCCTGGAACTTCTGGATAATAAGGTTACCGATGTCAGGCTTCTACTTATCGACTACAGTTCCACCTTCAACACTACAATCGCAACCAAACTAATCTCCAAACTCAGAGACCGTGGTCTCTGCTCCGCCCTCTGTAACCGAATCCTCAAATTCCTGACCCATAGACAACAGCATCTCCACCATGACAATCCTCAACAACGGTACCGTGCAAGGATGCATACTTGACACCCTACTGTATGCCCTGTACACACGACTGTGTGGCCAAATTTCATCCAAACTATTTACAAGTTCGCCGATGACAGCAGCTTTTTAAGCCAGATATCAAACAATGACGAGACAGAATACAGGAAGGAGATAGAATGTTTGGTGATGTGGTGCAAAGACAACAAACTCTCCCTCAATGTCAGCAAAACCAAACAGCTGATCATCGATTTCAGGAAGCAAGGAGGACATGAGTTGGAGAGGGTCGACAGCATTAAGTTCCCTAGGAGTGACGATAACCAACAATTTGTCCAGGACCACCCACATGGATGCAACAGTCAAGAAGACACAACAATATCTCTTCTTCCTCAGGGAGCTACAGAAATTCAACATATTCATAAGGACCCTCACCAACTTTTACAGAAGTATCATATAGAGCATTCGATCTGGATGCATCACAGCTTAGTATGGCAACTGCTCTGCCCAAGACCGTAAGAAACTACAGAAAGTTGTGAACACAGCCCAGACCATCACATAAGGCATCCTCCCATCCAGTGACTGCATCTACCGTTCTCTTTGCCATGAAAAGGCAGCCAATATTATCAAAGACCACTCCCGCCCTGGTTATAATCTCTTCCATCAAACAGAAGATACAAAAGCTTAAATGCAATTACCAACAGGTTCAAGAACAGTTTCTGCCCCCTTGTTATTAGAATGCTGAACGGACCTCTAAAATTTCAAATCTAATGTTGATCTTGCTTTTGTACACCTTCTGTGCAGCCATATCTTTGTATGCCTCTCTCTGTTCAGTCACCCTATGATCTGTACAACCTTGTATGTTATGATCTGCACATCTTTGTATGTTATGATCTGCCCATACTGCATGCAAAACTAAACTTTTCACCGTACTTGGGTACATATGACAATAATAAATCAAAACAAATCAAACTCACATTAGGGACTCTTTAAACATTAGTTAGATGCACCTTACCTTAGGTTTTGGAACAAAGGCTCTGCCCGGAATAGTAAAACAGCTCTTTACATTACACAAGTATTGAGCCATTATAGACAGTCTACTTCTTTGCCTACTGCCAGTACTTGCTGTGAGACGCTGGAAAAGAAAGTATGTAATTTCAAAATCTATAATGCATACATTTAAAAAGTAATGTTATACAGTTCATTTACATGAGCATAAAGTGTGCTCATGAACAAATAAAACAGTCACTGAATTATATTGTATTCAGTCACAATGAGTGAAGGCACCTCAATTTTATTAGCGCCAGACACTGGTTGCAGTTATTCCATTCTCTCAGAAGCAAATAACAAGTCACTGAGTGAAAATAGTACGATTACTTGATACAAGTTTAATTTTTATACCTCATTTTCAACCAGAAATACTAATGGGTTAGACTTTGCAAAGTGGCTTGTAGCTGCTGTCCTTCTGTCAGCATTTGCCCTCCGAGAGTGACTGCAACCTCAGGACGTCAGTATTTACAGATTTGCATAGAAATCCTGATGATGCAGTCTGCCACTAAAGCGCCACAACAGTATAACATGTTTCAGCTTCACAGTCAATCATTGAAAACAGCAACAGTTTCAACATTGTATCAGAGATAAAAGGTACTGCAGATGCTGGAGAATCCGAGATAACAAGCGTGGGGCTGGATGAACACAGCAGGTCAAGCAGCATCATAGGAGCAGGAAAACTTGACGTTTCGGGCCTAAACCCTTCATCAGAAATGAAAGGTTTAGGCCCGAAACGTCAAGTTTTCCTGCTCCTATGATG
>JAHRHZ010000018.1:56337492-56395865 GCA_024137785.1 Ginglymostoma cirratum
TTCTGATGAAGGGTTTAGGCCCGAAACGTCAAGTTTTCCTGCTCCTATGATGCTGCTTGACCTGCTGTGTTCATCCAGCCCCATGCTTGTTATCACAGTTTCAACATTGCTGCTTACAAATCAGTGGTGGAGATCTCAGTTAGATCTCTCAGCATGGCTTACCTTACTGTCTGACTGTCAGCAGTGAAAATCCAGCCAATCTATTAGAGTTTTAAGGTAAAGGAATACCATATTGATGCTAAACTGTTTAGCATAATTGAAAAGAAAATGATAAACTGACTTTGACAACAGACTGAGCTGGCAAACAGTGCAGGAATAATCGTGCCACACTGATCTAGAATGCATTCCAAAATGTAGAAAATCCCAGTTAGACCATCAAAACAACTGATTTACCTGATGGTTGCCATTCAGGACAGAAACAATTCATACTAACTTTCATCATTAACAGAAAATAACTATTTTTTGTAACATTTAGCTTTAACCACAGACAGAGAAAAGAAAGGATTTCTAACCTACTAATATGCAACCTAAACCACACCCCTTCAAAACCCCCAAATATATTCACACACATTCATGATTAAAAAGACAAATAAGTTTGACACAGTTACAATGGGTGGAAAAATAACACAGTAAACAAAATTCTGAAGATCACAAATCAAGATTAAGGTTTAGTTAAGTTTTCTCACGCAGTACTTTTAATTTTTTAACACTGATGACACGCCGTTGTCCATAGAGTGATGGACATTCTTTGTTTTGTTAGCTGACTGGGACAACCCAAATCTTTTCTTGTACTAAAATCTTTGTTTTAAGATTGCTTGATTTTCAAGTGAGGGAGAGAGAGACAGACAGACACCAGAGGCAGAGGGAGACAAGAGCTGTGAGTGAGGAGATGTATAGTTGATTTCAATTTGCAGGATGTTGCACTATATTACTCTGGCACTATTAGCTTTTTAACATTCTGGATTCCAAGCAGAGGGCTGTCATCAGGCACACTTACCTTTACTCCCAGTGCATGAGTGGGTAGATGGATACCGGAAAAGAATTCTCCTCCTCAGGGCTTAAAAAGAGCAACATTGCACTGCACAGCACAACTCAAAAATATGCAACATTTTATTTTCAAATTGCAAAACTCTCCTGGTATTTCAGTTACATAGCAGTCCAATATCCACTTCAGCTTATTGTCCCAAAAAGAGAGAAATGGGATCTTCCAATACATTTTGATAGTGCTGCTTTACAACAACAAAGTACTGATTAGATCAAAACAAATCAGGTAAAATTAATTTGATTTGAAGACCATCCAGTTGTCATGACAGCAGTAATACCTTTGAGCAAAAAAATTAGCTAATTGACATCTGACAGCCCCACTAAGCAAATACCTGACAGCCACTTAAAAAGGGCCCTGTAGCAAAAACAGAACCTTCAAAGGAAATAGACAAAACTAAATTTAAGTATGAAGCCCTACAGCAGCTATCTGTCACGGAAAGCCTCAAATACTAGTGGCCAACACATGGACATAATGGAAGAAAGGCAGGCAGTCAGGTATAATGACCCTCTCCATTGCGTGCTGCCTGAAACAAGGTTAATGGTCACCTTGGCAGGCTCAAGTGCAGACCCATAAGGAGGTCCTTTGGTAAGTCCTCTACCCTGCTCCATTCCACTCTGGATAGCCAAAGATTTTGGGGAAGGGCGTTTGGGGAGAAAGGGGGAAGGCGGAGGTGGAAGAGGGTGGAGGGGTAAGGGAACAGGTAAGGAGGAAGAGGTAAGGGAATGGGGAAGGGAAGGGAAGACAAGACGTAGGGAAAGGGCCAGAGGCCAAGTCAGTGGAAGGGAAGTGGGCAGAGAGGGGGTGTGAGCAGAGGGAGGGGCTACTCATGCACTGAGTGGGGAGATGGATATTGGAAAAGAAGGATCCTGCTGAATGCCAACCCCTGCACTTGCTGAACTCCATCCTTCTCCCAATGACCCTGAGAGCTGAGCCCAATCTACATTACTAACTGAGGAGCAAATTCCTGCAGATGGTGGAACCCGAAATGAAAACAAAAAATGCTGGAGATCACAGTGGGTCAGGCAGCATCCATAGAGAGAAAGCAAGCTAGCGTTTTGAGCCAAGATGACTCTTCATCAGAGCTGAAGTGAAATGTGGAGGGGGCAGCATTTATGCAATAGTGGGAGGGAGGATGTTTGGAGCGCTGGGGGTGAAGGGATGTTGAGAGTTCAGATTAAATTATCGAAATGTGAGAATGGCGGAGTAATGGCGTGTATAACTGCCAGACTGGAAAGAGCAGACAGTCCCACTGGGCTGGGGGAAGGGGAGAGAGGATAACAAATAATGTAACAAGCAAAGCTAAAAAGGAAAGAAAGAATGGGTTCTTAATTTGAAGGTGCTGAACTCAATATTGAGCCCTAAAGATTGTAAGCTACCTGGTTTGACGATGAGATGTTGCCTAGTAGATGCTTTTCCAGCAGCAGCCACCACCTTTCCTGTGGTACTGTTGAGAACAAGAACAGCTGGTCTGCGATGGGCCAGCAGCCCTTAGGTGGCAAGACCTGTCCCCAGGGTCTTCAGTCAATGAGAAGGCCCACCATTGTCTCAACACTGTCTGATCAGCTTATGGTTTGGGATCTTTCTTCCATGTTATATTTTTCACATTTTCGTGATTTGCATCTTTGCTTCATCTTTTCGTACTTTGTACTTTCTAACTGCTTTCATCTTCCATTCCTCATTCTTTGCCCAAGCCCCACTTCTAAGTTTAAATGCCTTCTTGCTCCCCTGTACATCAATTTTGCCCATTCATTAACTCCTTCCTGTTCAAATAGAGCTTAGGAATGTGAAATAGTTCCAATCTTCTCTAGGACTGATACCAATCTCCCATAAAATGAAAGCTCTCTGCAACACTCTTCCTATAAGCAGTCCTCTAGTGAGATTCAAAGCACCTTGTTGATTTTCAAGTAAGTTATCAAGTAATCAATTGCAACATTAAATGATAGTCAAAATTTTCCAGTTCCCAGAAAGGGGCAAAAGCCATGACCTGAGCTCCTAATAGCCAGAGCTTAGGAAATCAAATTATCAATTCCCATTCTGTTAGCTGTGAGCACGCCATTGACATCATCAGTGATACCACAGTCAATCATTTCATGATTAGTAGTGATTTACATCCCATCAAGAGGAACACAGCAGACAGCAATTTTAAACTGTAGCACAAACTTATTTTGTCTTCCCCCTTTCAATCAGAAGACTACTGACCAAGCTTTCTTTTACAAATCCACTACAGAGAAGTGCTTCATTTCCTTCTGGTTTTGGAGTCAACACAGCAGATGGAGATGCAGGAAATTATTAAAATGACATCTTTTACAAAATTAAAACCAAAAATGGGAGTTGAGAGTCCTGCCCCAATTCAAGCTGTATGCCTGATACTAGAAAATCAGCCTCACTGTTTAAAGAAAGTGAGCAGCAAGTCAGGCATTTCTCAGATTAAAAGAGCAAGCAGTGAGCAGGGGTACAAGCGGTGACCTGAGGACCATGCGGCTGCAACATCCACAGTAGAACCTTGGTGCTGAAGACAATTCCACAGAGACACAAAGCAAGAACAACCAGCTGATGAACTTTATTAAAATAGTATAAAACAATATGAAGATTAATAAGTTTTATGGTGCTTTTAGTGCTGATAGTTTTGAAAGTCTTATTTTTGTTTTAGAGTACAGAAGGGGCTATAGTTCAGTTTTCCAAAGTAGAAGGGCCCTAGAGTTAATATTGTGTGAATTCAAGGGCAATCTAAGCATTTAAGTCAAAGGTTTAAAAGAAAGAAGGAGAATGCAAGGCCACAGCATTCTCCTCCTGCTCTTTGCAGCTACAGAACATTCTGAATTGGGGTGGTGAGCAGCCGTTGGTTTTGCACACATCAGTACTAACAACATAGTTAAGAAAAGAGATTAGTTTGTAAAGGCAGAATATAGGGAGCTAGGAAGCAAGTTAAAAAATAGGACCACAAAAGGTAACGATCTCAGGAACAGTTGTGCCATGTGTCAGAGTAGAAATAGCAGGATATCTCTGACGAATTTGTGGTTGATGAGATGATGCAAGCAGGAAGAGTTTCAGATTCCTGGGGCATTGAGATCAGTTCTGGGGTGGGTAGCACCAGTACACGCTGGACAGGTTGGTCCTGGGCAAAAACAGAATTGATGTCCTAGGGAATATATTTGCAAGTACGGTCAGAAAGGGTTTAAATTAAAATGACTGGAGGACAGGAACATTTACAGACAGACACACTACAAGAAAATGAGGACTACAACAAAAGGCAGGATGGGAAATAAGAAAGGAAATAAAAAATTCAAGGACTATAATTGAGCAGGGCCACAGTGAACGGGACTAAGAATCGTAAAAAGACAAGCATTAAGGCCTTGTGATTTAACACATGGAGAATTTGCAATAGAATGGATGAACTGCACAACAGATATAAATGGGTATGATGTAGTGGGGATTACAGACATGTAGCTGTAGAGTGACTGGGAATGGGAACTGAATATCCAGGATTTTCAGTTTTTAGAAAAGACAGACAAAAAGGAAATGGAGGTGTGGTAGCACTGCCGTTTAAAAAGGAAACTATTACGATTGTAAGTAAGGATATTAGCTCTGATGATTTAGAATCTATGTAGGTTGAGCTTAGAAATACAAAGATACAAAGGGAAAGAAAATAGTAGGGACCCCATGTAAAGCCCCAAATTGTAGTAGTAATATTGGGGAAGGCTTAAAAAAAAAAAAGAGAAAATTAGAGATATAAGTAGGTACAGCAGGAATTATAGGCAACTTCAACCTGCATATGAATTTGGCATTTCAAAATCAGACAGGATTGGAGATCGTGTACTGAAACTGATGGAGGTCTGTATCCTCTCTGCCAACCAAAGAGTAGGAACAAATGGGTCTTTTTCTGAGTGGCAGGAGTGACTAGTGGAGTAATGCAGGGATCCGTTCTTGGACCCCATCTATCATTACTAATGATTTTGATGAAGAAACAAAATGATATCGAATGAAACAATAACATTCCTGAATGAAGTGAAAGAATTAAAACAGATGCTGCATATCCACTTGAAGGTATAAGCTTTGGAACAAAATTGAAACTCAACACAGGAGTAGATGCTACAACATTGCCAGACAGTTAGCCTTGATTAATGTCTGCAAGGGTGAGATCAGCCAACTTCAAGGTTCAAGATACACAGATCTTCAGGTGTATGGTTAAATCACCATGAAACTTAGTCAGAGAGGCTAAAGTGTCAGTAAAACAGTAGGTATTAAGGAATCAGAATATCTCATTGTTGAGCAGAAATGCATGTATTTGTCTAGATTTCTTACAGGATGGATTCCAGAACTATTTAAAGGCTTAGGTAAATAGAAACAGGATTGTTACATTGCAATACTAGAGGAGGCAAAATCCATCTGCCTATACCCTCCCAGGAAAATTCCAAATTCTTTGATGGGGAGAGTATGATCTCACTTAGTCAGCAGAGTTGAAAATAGGCTTACATTTCCAGTGACAAAAAATGCACATGGGTACTCAGAGTTGGTAAGTGTTCCAAAGGCAAATGGTAGACTGTGTGTGGATCTCACTCAATTAAGCAAAAATTAAGGAAGAAATCCAACATATTTTGTCTGTCAATGACAGTTTAAAAGAAGTAGCAAAAGCAAATTTTTCACACAACTGGATGCCAACAGTGGGCTCTGGCAGACACCATGAGATCTGAAGTCAAACTCGCTACATTATTTACACTTCCAGGAGAATTGCTTCAATCAACTATCATTTACGATCTTTTCTGCACCAGAGGTTTTCCAAAGGTCAGTGTCTAGAATTCTGGAAGTTAAAGGGGGAAGCATTACAACGTAGATCTTAGTGCATACTACAGTGAAAAGGGAACACAACTAGCATATCAGGGACTTGTTAAAGACAACACAGAATGGGAAATGCAAGTTCTAGGAGGATGACAATTACATTTCTAGGGCACATTATTCAACAAGACGACCTCATGGTGGGTCCAATGAAGAGAAGAACCATAGGTGACTTTTCAGCAAAATGTACAAATAAATAATGCACAGCATTGTTAGGCATTGTGAAAAAGTGGGAAAATTCATCCCCAACTTAGCCAGTCTCATTCAACACATGAGAGCTGATTAAGAGAAAATGGCCCAAGTATTACTGGAATCTGGAGCTAACGGTAGCTTTTGAAAGAATTAGAGAGAAGTTATTTTCTATCGATGTCTAAGCATATTACAATCTAGGCTTGTTCACTACAGTCACAGTTGTTGGAGCAGCCCTTATTCAAGTGCATACTGACCGAATGTGAAACCCACTATATTTTTGGGTATTTTAGTGAAGAGTACTAAAGTACTTTAGTGACTGACGAGTTATGCAATGATAGAGGAGGAAGCATCAGCAGATACACGAGGTATGATAGGTTCACAGGCTACCTTATGGCCCTCATCTTTCAACTTGATAAACACCACAGGCTACTGGTAACACAACTGAGATTGAAAGAAGTCTCAAAAGTAAATTCCTCCATGCAAACAAAGATTCAGGTTTAGGCTGGGAAGGCACAGATATGGTTTAGTCTACGTCCTACGTCAGGCACAAATATAAGTACATTCTCAAGAGTAGAAATGGATTGAGCAAAATAAGAAGACTTTCTTGCAGAAGAATTTACAGCAATAACAAACACTTGAGTAAAACTTAAACAAAATTATGTAGCTCAAAAATTTGACAAGTGCACAAATGTCAGACAACTCTGTCTACAGGGCGGTTGAAATATAGTCCAGAAGACCAAGTACAGAAAAGACACCAGAAACAGAAATTACACTTAACAATTATAGGAGATGTAGTGGTGTACAAACATTGAATACCAAAGTTCATTGTGAAGAAAAATCCTACAGAAACTCCAGGAGGAATATTTAGAGTCATACAGCACAAAGACAGGCCCTTCAGCCTAACTCATACATGCCAACCAGGTTTGCGAAACCGAACTAGTCCTACTTGCCTGCTTTTGACAATTAGGTATCACGAAGGCACAACAAGAACACAACAATCAGTGTGACAGCTAGGCATAAAGGATTACACTGCCTCATGCCAAATGTGCCATAGATGGCCAAGTAGCTACAGAGCCAAATGATTTAATTCGGATTACCACAAAGACCTTGGAACAGATTAGAAATGGATTTGTTTAATTTTAAAAGGAAAGATGTATTTGAGTCAGCCATTATTCAAGATGAACTGAAGAAGTGACAAGACTTCATTCAGCCACAGCACGCAGTGATCAGAGCACTGAAAAGGACCCGTGCAATACATGGTTTCCCAGAAGAATAAAAATTGGAAAATGACATCAATTCATCAAAAAGGATTTCAGGTTGTTTACATTAGAAGTAGACATCAATCAGGTGACAATTTCGCCACTTCATCCTTACTCAGAAGCAGAAAGTACAGTCAAGGTCATTGAGTCAATGGGAACCCACGTAAGACTCCAGACTGGGAATTAGCTCTACTTCGTTACAGAACAACATCACTGAAAACATACCCAGCAGAATTGTTAATGGACAGGAGGCTAAAAACAGATATACCAGTCGCAGAACACAATCTCAGACCAAACATAGCCTCTTGAGACCAAAATAAGTTAGAAGAGTAAAGCCGCAGCCAAAAGCAGCAGAGATGATACAAATCTAGACACAGGACAAAATTTCTGTCAACCTTAAAGCCAGAGCGGAGAGTCTGGGTAAGGGACTGAAATTCAGAAGCCAGTCATTACAGAAACATACCACCTGCGATCTTACATTGTGAGAATGCCTGAAGGCATATTCAGGTGAATGGGAAGGCACTGATCTTACTTGAGCTAAGAAATGAGACCAAATATGTTGGCTATAGGATGTGGTACAGCTATATTAGACAAAGTACAGAGTGCTACAACTGTTCCAGATACAGGACAATACCATCATCCTAGCACTGAATTCAAGCAAACCAGACTGGGACATCCAGTCAGAGCTCCAGATTGTCTTGCTTTTTAAGATTTGAACTTTGGTGGGGTGGTGACATTAATGATAACAAAGATTGCACAACTAACTAATTGGAAAGTACTGGAATAACGTAGACAAGTAGACAGACACTTTGGGGGTAGATCAGATGTGAGAAGATTCATATAAATCTTGATGATTAACTGAACACATGAACCTAACATCAGTAAGAGACCAGTCTAGAATGATTATGTGAAAAGAGGGCCTTAGATACTACACTACATCACTGTAATTAATAAACTACAACGTACAGATGTAAATAAAAGGAATGTTAAAGCAAATGAGTTGCTGAAGAGCATTACATAAATAATCAGGAGTCTCAGGAATCTGAGACACTCAGATTGATATCTGCTAATTGTCTAATTTCAAGAACCATACACAGAAATAAATCCAAAACCTACCTCTGCAACCTCCTTTTGAAATGTTAGTGTCATCTGTGTTCTCCCAAAGACAAACGGTCCATTGCGATTTGCAATATTCTCCAACCATTTGATAATGAGAGGTGTTGAAACACTGAAAGGAAGGTTGCCAATGATGTGCACGTTTGGTGGGTCTGTTCAAAAGTTTAAAAAACATGTAGTAAGTGATTGAATAGGGCTAGGACTCAAATGATCAGTTTGATGCACCGTCTTTCAGAAGTGGAGAATCAGTGAGCAGTCCATTTAAAAAACATAATTGCTCCCCTACCACAAGGAGACAATGATTCATTTAAAAACAATAACCAACAACAGCGACAGATCAGCTGCTAGACTGGGTCAATGGCAGGTAGTGAGGGAGACAAGAGGGAAAAACATACTTGACCTCAATCTTACTAATTTGCTGGCTACAGATGCAATTGTCCATTACAATGTTGGTAACAGTGACCACCATTCAATACTTGTGCAGACGAGGTTCTGCCTTCACATTGACAATACCCCCTTCCATCGTGTTGTGTGGCACTATCACTGTGCTGAATGGGACAGACTTTGAACAGATCCAGCAGCTCAAGACTGGGCATCCATGAGGCGCTAAGGGCCATCATTAGCAGCAAAATTGAACCAAAGCACAATCTGCAACTTCATAACCTGACATATCTATCACTCAACCATTATCAACAAGCCAGGGGGTCAACCCTGGTTCAATGGAGAGTGCAGGAGGGTGAGCTAGGAGCAGTAGCAGGCATACCTGAAAATGAGGTGTCAACCAAACAGGACTACCTGTGTGCCAAACAGCATAAGCAGCAACTGACAGGCAAAACTAAGCGATCCCACAACCAACAGATTAGACGCAAGTTCTGCAGTCCTGCCACATCCAATTGTGAACAAGATATGATCTAACCACCACTCCTTGATATTCAATGGTGTTACCATCACTCAATCTTCCACTATCAACATCATCAAGGGTTCCATTGACCAAAAATTCATCTGAACTCACCACTGAATACAGTAACTACAAGAGCAGGTCAGAGGCTAGGAGTACTGCAGCGAGTAACTCAGCTTGATTCCCCTAAGACTGCCCACCATCTACAAGGCACAGGTCAAGAGGGTGATGGAATACTCCTCAATTGCCGGGACAGGTGCAACTCCAAGAAGTTTGACACCATTCAGGGCGAAGCAGTCCGCTTGACTGGAATCACATCCAAGAGCATCCACCACAGATCCACAGATGCAGCAGTGTAATGTCTACAAGATGCACTGCAGAAATTCACCAAAGATCCTTAGACAGCTCGTTCCATACCCATGACCACTTCCATCTAGAAGGACAAGGGCAGCAGATACATTGGAACACTATCACCTTCAAGTTCCTCTCCAGGCCACTAACAATCCTGACTTGAAAATATAACACCATTCCTTCACTGTTGCTTGGTCAAAATCCTGGAATTCCCTTCCTAAGGGTATTGTGGGTCAACTTACAGCATGTGAACTGAAGCGATTCAAGAAGGCAGTTCACCATCACCTTCCCAAGGGCAACTAGGGATGGCAATAAATGCTGGCCAACCAGTGACGCCCAAGTTCCATGAGTGAATAAATAAAAGAACAAGGGCTGTGTAACCTTCACTTTCATAATGCGAGTTACTCGTTTGTAGATCCAGTGGCTGCAATGATAGATTTTTTAACTTGAAGACAGTCATATCTCAAAAGAAAAGCATCTAGCAAATGAGCAATTAACTAAAAATGTTATTCAATCAAGAAAAACTATATAACTCAGTTGACTGCACATCCCCTTGCCCTGAACCTTTATCCACAAATGTGCTGTGTTACCTACTCAAACGTTAGTAATTTCACCAAAACATTTGAACATTCACTAGCTAACCCAAAGAGTATCCTCTTCCCATCAGTTATATTTCCTGATCTCTGAAAGTTCTCTAGGTAAGGAAAAATTGATCAGAATAGGGCTACAGGCATTTCTCTGCAATGCTTAAGTGTACCTTTTAGAAAGTAAACTGAAAGAAAACAACATCAATACAAAACCGATCCTCCTCTCTCCCAATTATAACAAGTGTAGCTGTTGAGGTTGATGAGAAGATTAACACCATGAAAAGATCCAAAATATATTAAATAGAGCTGTACACTTCGTTCAAAACAAACCAGGCAAGTTGAATATTTTGGAACATATAAAAGTACTTAGATCCTGGAAATATGAACTGTAACTGCTGGAAGTATTCAGTAGGCCAGATAGCATCTACAGAGAGAGAAAGAGTCAACATTTCAGGTCTACAATCTTCACTAGTTCTGACCAGATGACTTCTGTTTCTCTCTGCACAGATACTGCCAGACAAGCTGAGCTAACACTTCTCATTTCTATTGGAGTGAAAATAATCCCTTCTGCTAGTCTTCCATAAAGCACTCACTGCTTGTGAGTACTTGATTTCCCAGCAGCCTGAGATCTGGTTTGGCACAGCATTAAATAAATGTCAAAAGAAAAAAATGAGGTTCATAAAAACAAAAAGCTGCAGAGCAAAGAAAAATTGTAAAAGCAATAATTGATCATTTTTTTAAAAAAAATGAGTAAATCACAAAAATGACCTTTATAAAGTGTCAAGCAGCTCCACATCCTGATTGGAGGAAGGACTGGGCCAAGAGAAGGAGTTAGGGTTAACCAACCCCAAACTTTACCTCTGGTGGGGCACAGCATGAACTTGGTGGAATTCACATGAAAGTGTGGTCAGTCAGAGGCAGCTGCCTTTCAACCTGGGTTTCCCTCCTCTCCTGACACAATATATGGGTAGGCTTTTGGGGAGGTAGGAGGAGGAGAAGAAGAACAAACAGTCTGTGTGTGCCCTGCTATCTCACACTCATATGGTAGAATCCTTGTACTTAGTGCATGAAATGCTTGCCTTTCTGCTATAGTGCAGAGACACCGGTGCTGACTCTTAGAAGGAATGTCTATCAGATATTGTGCCCATTAGGCAATTAAGTGGACAAAGAGAGGCATTTTTCCTGATCTAGAGCCAATCTGAGGCGATCAGGTCCAGCACTCAGTAGTACCATGGAGGAAGCTGTAGCAGTCTCCAGTATCTCAGGTTGTAGCAATCACCATAGACAAAGGTAGGTGTTGTGGTGAGAGTATGGTCTCACACGGTTGGGGTTGCAAGCAACAGCAGTGAGGTAACTATCAGTTGCTATCATCCTGTTCCATGTCCATGCCTTCAGTCATACACAGATTACTCAAGATCAAAGGTATCCCATTCAGCAACTCACAGGCTGGAGCTAAAATAATTGGAGCTTCAGTGAGAATAGCACTGTAATGGTTATTAATTGAAGACGTAAGGGTCTTAAGTGGAGGTGGATTAAGACATGGGCTTTTCTGCCCAGAAATTACTTGGTCAGGGGCAGGAACGCGTTGATCACAACTACCTAATTTTCCAGGACTCCTTCCTTGTTTTCTATATGCCCAAAACAATCATCCCACATTTGTCCTCTACTTTCTTACACTTATATACCCTGGAGCGAGGAGGTTTGGAAATCAATATCACCGAACAAGAGTTCAGGGTGTTTATGAAGATGGGAAGACATTCTTCCTCAGCACTCTAACACTCCAGTTGTCATAGGTCTTTCTTTTGATGCAACTCCTACCCCTCATGGCCTTCTTGACTTGTTCTGCCAACCTGACTCCGAAAGAATCAGGGAAGCCACACCTCCACAGGAGGGGAGCCTGTGCCCTCAAGCAGACAACAACATGAAGAACTCACCCTAACTGTGTAAACAAATGTTAGCACAAACCCGGGCACTTGTTGGGTAGTACTACTAGTAAAGGCAAAAGCTGCAAGATGCATCAAAGCATCCATAAGGCAAGGGCCCAGGGCTCAACATCTTGTTTAGCTCCACTCTCCCTGCCTTTGTCTTCCTCCCTATCTCCATGCAGGCTGCCACCCATTCGCAGCCCCTCTTCCCCATAAATCCCTCAGCAGCCTCTCCATCACAGCCCCTCATCAGCCCCATTTTCCAGTAGAAAGCCGCTGCCTTCCATATCCCACACTATCCTCCAGGCAGCACCCACTCCCAATGACCCAGTCAGCAGCCTTCCATCTTTAGCCTCTCTCCCTTTCTCAGATACATCAGTCACCACTCCAGCATTTAGGGTTCAGGCTGAATGAAGCTTCCTCTAATCACAAGCTATTTTTCTACCATATTGCAGTTCCTAAGCTCACTAGTGAGCTAATCAGCAGCAAAATTAGAACTGGCCTGTGACTGAAGGACCACCTCCCTCCAGAATCTGTCACTTCTACTTTTTAGTATTTCAAGCACTGTTTGTGACCAAATGTTGGAAAACACAGGTCTAAATGCATTTTCTGTGGTGATGGAACCTAATCAGTCGGGTAGATTTCATAAAATATGAGTTCCCTGGCTGGAGCTGTTCATCTGGTCTAATCAGGGAGCTCTAGTTGACAGATAAAAGCAGGAGTGTCAGACATTTATTCACTCAGAGCTGGCTGTGAGGGAGATGGATCAGTGTCAAGGACTTTCCACATGTTGGAGTTACTTAGTAGCAGTGACAGAAAAGTAGAATCCTGAAGAAATTTGCCACAACAGTCATCTTTGAGTTGGGGTAAGCACTTCTGGCATCATGCTGCTATTTAGGAAGCTTGACTCATTCAAACCTGCCATAGACTGGGCCCAGAATGTGGAAAGAATGCATTATATTTTCCAGACAAATGACATTGGGGCAGATAAAAATGAGTAATTCTCCTGACAGCTTGTAGACCTGCAGCTGGTTATTTGGAGCCTAACTTTCTCTGAGGCACCAGACATGAAAACCTTTCAACAGTTGACGATTTAGTTAAGGAATATTACAAGCTCAAGCCTTCTCTAATTCTGTGATGCTATTGGTTTTACTCCACAATTAGAGAACCAGGGGAATTGGAATTGGAATTTTTGACTAGGTTAAGACGATTGGCTGAGTGTGACTTTAGTTTAATAATTAATGAGATGCTGAGAGACCATTTGGTACGTGAGATTAATGATGTAACTATGCAGAAGTACCTACTAGCTGAAGCCCAACTGGATTTCAAACAAGCACTACAACTGGCTTTATCAGTGGAAAATGCAGCAAGTGCAGCATGAGTTGCAGGGTGGTCCTACGGAAGTGGACACTCTCGCCAGTCGGACTGAGCTTGGGGAACTCTGCTACTACATAACCTCACTCAGGACATAAAACAGAGGAACTTTAGGTCAGCGCATGGAAACAAAGCCAAGCCTCAGTCAAACTGTTAACATTTGCTTCAGGATCGGGCCAGCAAGTCATTGTAGTTGCTACCAGTACACCAACTCGAGACAACAAAAAGTCCCACTAGACCTGAATGGAGCAAGAGAACCGATAGGCTGGTATCTAGGAGGGTGCACAACCTGGAAAGTCCACCTACATCTGGTCTGTAGCAGTTAAATTGCTTAGCAACATCCAAATCAGAACCGAATGTTACATGGTTACTGGTTTCTAATGCAGGTCAATACCAGCGCAGCCATTTCAGTGAACGCAGAACCAGTCTTTAACAAAATTCGCTCTGGACTCCAACGCTTAAGTTTGCGCAGGACCTCAAGACCTCAGCTAGACTCAGAACCTTTACAGATTAAGGGTACACAAACTGCAGTTCCAGTCTCGGTTACCAGTGATTGCAGTAAAAGGCTCAGGCCCAAGACTAATGGGATGTAATTGGTTGAAAAGATTCACCAAGAATGGCTCAACAGTTTTTGATTAGAAAATGGCTGCCTGAATGAAGTCCAAATTAAATACCTGACAGATTTTCAGGACTTTCTAGGGACTATCAAAAGAGCCAAGGTCACCTTGCATGTTGACCAGGAAGCAATTCAACAATTCGGCAAGGACCGCCCAGTGCCATTTGCTCGACAGGTAAAACTGAAGGCAGAAATCAGAATGCTGGAGGTCAAAGGAATCATCAAACCAGTCCAGGTTGCGGAATGGGCAGCACAGGTTGTATAGATTATGAAGCCCGACGGATCAGTTTGCCTTTGTGGGCATTCTGAACAAACTGTAAACCACTTTTCGCAGATGGATAAATACCCATTAGGCCTTTCGAGCCTGCTCAGCCATTCATCACGATCATGGCTGATTGTCCAACTCAACAGCCAAACCTGCTTTCTCCCCGTAACCTTTGATCCCATTCGCCCCATGTGCTATATCTAGCCACTTCTTGAATACATTCAATGTTTTGGCATCAACTACTTTTTATGGCAATGAATTCCACAGGCTCACCACTCTTTGGGTGAAGAAATGTCTCCTCATCTCTGCCCTAAATGGTCTACCCCAATCCTTAACTGAGAGCCCTGGGTCTGGACACTCCCACCATCAGGAACACCCTTCCTGCATCTACCCTGTATAGTCCTGTTAGAGTTTTGTAAGTGTCTATGAGATCCCGAGATCCCGCGCTCCCGCGCTCCCCCCTCCCCCCCTCCACTCATCTGAACCCCAGCAAAAACAATCCTAACCAAGTCAATTTCTCTTCATACGTCAGTCCCACCATCCCTGGAATCAGCCTGGTAAACCTCCGCTGCACTCACTCAACAGCAAAAGCATCCCTTCTCAGAAAAGGAGACCAAAACTGCACACAATATTCCAAGTGTGTCCTCACCAAGGCCCTGCATAACTGCAACAACACATCCCTGCTCCTATACTCAAAACATCTCACAAAGGCCAATTGTCTTCTTTACTGCCTGCTCCACCTGCATGCTTACCTTCAGCGACTGGTGCACAAGTACACCCAAGTCTCGCTGCACACTTCCCTCTCCCAATTTTTAGCCATTCAGGCAGTAATCTGCCTTCTTGTTTTTGCTTCCAAAGCTGCCAGGAAGGCTGTCATTCACAAAGGTGGACATGAGCATGCATACTTGTGATCGCAGTTAGATGAGGATTCCCAGAAATATGCTACAATTAATACCCAAAAGAATCTGTACCAATATATATGAGACTGCCAACTGGGGTATCACCAGCCTGCGCAATTTTTCAGCAGATGGAGAACATTTTAATAGGTCTACCCCAGGTCATCATTTATCTAGATGAGGTGGCCCAATGGAGAGGAATGCCCAATAGCATATGCATCCAGGACTTTGGGTAAATATGCCCAGATAGATAGAGAAGGAAGGTTTGGTGGTCATAGTTGGAAACAGGAAGTTCCACCAATACCTTCACAGACATAAATTTGTAGTAATAAACAGACCACAAACCCCTGCTAGGTCTACTTGAAGGGGTCAAGGCAGTGCCACCCATTGCTTTACACGGTGGGCTAATACTAAGTGTGTATAATTACAAGTAAGCATACCATTCAGGAGACCAAGTAGCAAACGCGGATGCATTGAACTGCCTTCCACTGGCAGATATACCGCCAGTGGTAATACCACTGGAAGAGTCAAAATGTTTTAAAATTTTCTGGATGCACTTTCAGTCACAGCTTACAATATCAGACTTTGACGCAGAAAGATCCAGTCCTGGCTAAACGGAAACAGCTGGTCATGATGGGGGAAACCAAAGGGTGTCACAACCAGAACTGAAATACTTTTGTACCCAGAGTGACCAGATCACAGTAGAAGATGACATATTATCACGGGGAGCAAGAGTGATTGTCCCAAGCAAAGGTCGCCACCAGATACTGGCTAATTCTACTAGGGCCATCTAGGGGTTTCCAAAATGCTGATGTTGGCAAGATTTCGGAGCAAAACCAGACTTTCTCTTGGGAGATAAGGCAGGACAAGTGACTAGGTGTCAGTGGGGGAGCACTTTGGGGCCAGTGACCATAATTCTATTAGTTTTAAAATAGTTATGAAAAAGGATAGGCATCATCAAAAAGTTAAAAGTTCTGACTTGAAATAAGGCCGATTTTGATGCCATCAGGCAAAAACTTTCAAAGGTTGATTAGGACAGGCTATTTGCAGGTAAAGGGATGGTTGGAAAGTTGGAGGTCTTCAAAAACGAGGTAACAACAGTCCAGAGGCAGTATGTTACTGATAGTGTGCAGGACAAGGTTGTAGGGAATGCTGGATAACAAGAGAAATTGAGGCTCTGGTCAAGAACAAAGGAGGCATGTGTCAGCTATAGACCCTGCTGTAAGCAAGTGAATCCCTAGCACAGTAAAGCAGCAGTATGAGTACACTCAAGAGGGAAATCATGACAGCAAAAAGGGGACATGAGGTAGCTTTGGCACAAAGGGTTAAGGAGAATCCAAAGAGATCTACAAATACATTTAAGGTCAGAGGAGTAACTAGGGAGAGAATAGGGCCTTTAAAGATCAAAAGGCCATCCATGTGTGGAACCAGAGGAGAAGGGTGCGATCCTAAACGAGTATTTTGTGTCAGTATTTATTGTGGTGAAGGATAATGGAATCTAGAAAACTTGGAGAAGTACTGATCCTGGAAAGTGTCTCTATTACACAGGAAGAGATGCTGGACATCTTAAAATGCATAAAGGTGGCTAGATCCCCAGGACCTGATCAGGTGCATCTCAGAACTTTGTTGGAAGATAGGGAAGTGATTGCCAGGCCTCATGTAAGATACTTGTATCATCAATAGCCATAGGTAAGGTGCCTAATGTGGTGCCACTACTTCAGAAAGGCTATAAAGAAAAGCCAGGGAACTATAGACCAGCAAGTAAGTTGTTGGAGGGGATTCTGAGGGACAGGATTTTCATATGTGGAAAGGCAAGGACTGATTAGGGATAATCAACATGGCTGTGTGCGTGGGAAATCATATCCCACTAACTTGATTGAGTTTTTTGAAAAACAGACGAAGAAGATTGACGAAGGCAGACAAGGTTCCACATGGTATACTGATTAGCAAGGTTAGATCACATGGAATCCAGGGAGAGCTAGCCATCTGGATACAAAATTGGCTTGAAGATAGGAGACAGAGGCTGGTGGTGCTGGGTTAATTTTCTGACTGGAGGTCTGTGACCAGTGGTGTGCCACAAGGATCAATGCTGGATCCACTACATTCTGTCACTTATACAAATGATGTGGATGCGTCTATAGGAGGAATCGTTAGTAAATTTTTAGATGACACCAAAATTGGTAGTGTCATGACAGATGGAGTTTAATTTAGATAAATGTGAGGTGCTGCATTTTGGTAAGGCAAATCAGGGCAGGACTCATACGCTTAATAGTGGGGTCCTGGGGTGTATTGCCGAACAAAGAGACGTTGGAGTGTAGGTTCATAGTTTCTTGAAAGTAGAGACACAGGTAGACAGGGAATGAAGGAGGCATTTGGTATGTTTGCCTTTATTGGTCATAACATTGAGTATAGGTGATAGGATGTCACGTTTTGGCTGTACGGGTCATTGTTTAGGTCACTTTTAGAATATTGCATTCAATTCTGGTCTCCCTGCCATAGGAAAGATGTTGTTAAACTTGAAAGGGTTCAGAAAAAAATTTATATGGATGTTACCAGGGTTGGGTTACCAGGTGGAGGGTTTGAACTATAGGGAGAGGCTGAATGGGCTGGTGCTGTTTTCCCTGGAACGGAGGCTGAGGGGTGACCTTGTAGAAGTTCATTAAATCATGAGGGGCATGGACAGGGTGAATAGTCAACGTCTTTTTCCCTAAAACTAGACGGCACAGGTTTAAGATGAGAGGACAAAGATTTAAAAGGAACCTCAAGGCCAGAGGGTGGTGTGTGCATGGCATGAGTTGCCAGAGGAAGTGATACAGGCTGGTACACATACAACATTTAAAAGGCATCTGGATGGATACATGAATAGGAAGGGTTTAGAGGGATTTGGGCCAAATTCCGGCAAATGGGATTAGATTAATTTAGAATACTTGGTCAGTATGGACGAGTTGGACCAAAGGGTTTCCTTCCGTGCTGTACAACTCTGTGACTCTAATTTACGTCTGGTGGCCAGGATTGGATGCAGGCATTGCTGCGTTGGTGGGGTAGTGCCCAGATTGTGAACAATAAGAAAAATTACTGCCAGCAGCTCCCTCACATTCATGAAAATGGCCAGGTAGACCATGGACTTAGTTACACATCAACTATGCAGGCACTTTCATGGCCTCAATGTTCTTCGTCATTGTGAACCGCCAATCAAAATGGCTGGACATGCACAGAGTCAATCACAGGGGCAACGACAGAAAAATTGCGTGCATCTTTTGCGATACATGGACTCCCAGAAATGCTGGTCACAGATAACGGGCCATTGTTCATCAGCCGAGAATTTCAGCATTTTCTAAACGGTATTCGACAATATAAGGATAACTCCATACCATCCATCATCCAACAGACTGCAGAAAGAGCAATCCAAACTTTGAAGGCAGGCTTAAAGAAACAGCCTAGCATAGCACTAGACACCAAACCGACCCTATTCCTATTTTGATTATAGAACCACGCCTTATGCAACTACAGGGATAGCTGCAGCAGAATCACTAATAGGGAGAAGACTCCTGACCAGGATCCGTTTGATCGTCCCAGACCAGGGTGGGCGTGGAGGTGCGTGTATGGGCTGCAAGGTCAATCTGAGGTCAGGTCCAAAGACTTATGAAGTTCATGTAGGTCCTGAATGATGGTCCTTGAGCCTTTCTGACTGACCCAGAACCCATGGGTTCTTCCTCTCCATCAAGCATTGAAGATACTTCAGAATCTGAAACGGACACTGTGGATGTCGCTACTTCGACGCTTTGCTGCCTGAAGAATGAATTTTTTCTGAAATTCATCACACAAGAGGTGAGCTACTGTGTGTTACATGCCAATTGTATCAGAGGCAGAGTTGGAGGAACCTCATCCCAAGGTAAAACACCCCAAGAGGGGCTACAAAAAGAAAAGAGGGGGAGAGATGCAGTGATTATACTGAGGTCAACCAGGTGGACCTCACAGAATGCTCATTCCTTGGGTCTGTTAAGCTGGTCCCATTAGGAGCCCTGTCTGACAGATAAGAAGAGGAGCATCAGAAATCCTGACACCGAGAGCTGGCTCGGAAGGAGCCGGATCAGTGTCAAGGAGTCTCCACGTGTAAATAAAGGATGACTTGGTGATGGGATACCAGTCTTTGTGGAGTTATTCCATTTACTAAATGTATGCACATCACTACTGCCTTAATTTGATATAAATAATGTTCATTTTATTCTCGGACAAATCTTAATGCCCAAATATTTCCTAAGTGGCAATAGTAAGTTATAGAATAAATTAGAACTTAAGAAAATTGCAGAAGTCATTTAGTAGAAAGATTTTTACGTAATGTTAATTTTTTATACCCTATATTCTCTACTGCACAAAAATATCTGCAATGTTCTATTATTATAAGACACTAGCGAACCACAATTATGAAGCACAATGATCATTAGGTGATATAATGTAAAATACTGCATTTTGCAACCTCTGGGCACCATAGGGTCTAGTATGTATCATATCCTCCCAAAAACAAATGATGATTTAATTTAGTAAGCTTCCTTTGAAATTTGTGTGTTTTTTTTTCCCCAATAGTTGCCCTGTAGAAGTGGGTTCTTTACTTAATTTAGTTATTAGTTTTTAGTAGTTTTCAAAATTGTATCACATAAAATGCGAAAATGGAATGCATTGTCTTTTCATGCAAGATATCTATACCTCTTATTCTGTACTCCTATAAATTCAGAAAATTTAACAACATTTTATTAACTAACTTACTACAAACCGTCCTTCATGGTTTTACCAGCTTGACATCATATTTTCAAAGTTGCTTCAACCACTCACCTTAGATACAAGATGGTAATAAATCTCGTCACATATCCAAATTGCCATAATTACTGATCCCAGCCCTTCATCCAATGTCAAGAAGTAATTTATTTGCTGTGGAGCAAATAATTTTAAAAGGAGGATAGACAAGCAAAAGGGAAAACTCTACTGAGTCACTCTCCAGACACTGCAGTGTCAGTTTTCACTCAGTGGTACCACTCTCACCTCAGCATTACAAGCGGTGGGTTCAAGTTTCTCAGATCTGAGTGCATAATTGGGGTTGATATTTTAGTCTTTTACTGAAGGAGTGCTGGACTATTAGATAACACACTAAACAGAGGTCCCATTAGCCCTTTCAGGTGTGTGCAAAAGATTATTATTTTAAGAATAGGGCTTCTTGATGCCTTGGACAATATTTATCCCTCAGCTGACATATCTGAAATACCGAACTCTTAAAAGTCATTTGAAGTGTCGCAGATCAAGGTGTAGTGAATTGAAGACCATGGGATTAAAGCATTATTTGTAGTGACACTAAACTGATTGCAAAATAGAGATTAGTTGTGGACAACAATTTCTCCGGCTGGAGGCAAGTAAATACTGGTGTCCCCCAGGCACTGGTATCAGGAACACTGCTCTTTTCATATATTATAACAGAAACTGCACTTCAGGAGCACTGCATTGTCCAGTAAAATTATGAAAAATGCTAAGAATAAGTAAGGCAATGTCAACAGCAACATTATGTGACAAGAGGTTAATTAACCAAAAGTGATCTTATCACAGACAAAGTTATAAAATTAACCACATGCAAGAAACCACAGTTATTAACTTAATAATAAACCTGCTGTATAATCACAAAGAACATACTTATAATTTATCTCCTACCTACTTTCAAAAAAAATCTAAGCTGACTAACAGATAAATGTGAATTGTTGCAAATTGTTGCTGTCTCCTTCATGTGAAGGTGCCCTATTAAACAGCCTAACAGTGAAGTCAGACTTTAGTTTGACTACTTGGAGGATCAAAGTCTGTGGGACTCAGGTTCCATAATAGTCAGGGTATTTGTTAAGTGTTTTCCTTCTGCAATACTTTTGGTTTCAGAAGCAATGTGGCTCATTCATTTTATCCATCTGTTGATTCTGTTGTGAGTTACATAAACTGTTTAAGATTAGCTTCAGGTTTACAAATAGTGTAACATGTTCTTTTACATGTTAGAAAATCTGACCTAGTCAAGAACTTGGCATTTTATAGGCAAATCATTCACTGGTTTGAAGCATTAGGAAACTGAAAGTACTTCTGTAATGACTGGTACACAGTGTTCACCTAATATATATCAATACAGAGATCACACTTTAAATTATAGTTGAAAAAGTATTGATGTATTCCTTAAGACATCTTTTTCCTTTTGCTTTCTAAGACTCACTGACCGAATCATAAATTCTTTTTAACTGAAATATTATACATACATATAATCAAACTTCATATTATGATCTGAATACTACATTTAAAATAAACATCAAGTCAATGACTAATCTTTGAAAAATTGATTCAATAACTTACAAATAATGCTTTATTGTAGCCATATGAAGTGGAACCAACTAACATTCCAGAATTCATATTTAGCATTCTTTCATTACATAATGAATTCAAAACACAAATTCTGAGGAGGAAAAATTCTCAGATCTTAAAAAATCTCTTACCAAACAAAACTTACCACCTTCCCACTCATTTTGAAATTGCTTTGGAAAAGCCCTTTCCAGTTTGTAGGTCAGAATATCTCCATGAATGATGCGCAATTTCCCAGGTGCTGCTTCAGCCAGCAACTGTACAGATACAAAATGACTATTATGTTACAAAACTCCAGTCTTTTATCTAAACCATCCAAGTGAAAGTGCGATTAACACAGAATGCAATACAGTGACTTCACAGTTTATTTACTAAAAGATTAAGCTGGAATGTAGAGATGGAATTAATTCTCCTTCAAAGTATTCCACACATGAATAGAATAAAGCATACAGCAGCTGGAGATGGAAAGGTTCTGCATAAATATCAGAACAACATTGATAGTGTTTAGATCTTACATGGCAGGTCTATTTTGGTGAACAGATCCAATACTTGCCTTAAGATAATGATTTTCAAACACAGATTTAAGTGAAAAAACACTTCTGTTTACTTTAGAAACCTGCTCCTAGAGTTCAAATAACTTAGTTTTTATTGTTGCACAAAACCCGAGTAAATATCAGGTAAACTATTTGAAGTCAAATCCAAATGAACATTAAAAAAAACTACGATCATATTTATATTGACAATTTTACTCATTTTCCAATCATAAATATTGTCTTGGCTGTCTTTTGAGCTTACAAAGTTTAAATCAAGCCACCCTACAATACTGCTTATTTACATTAATTGGTTTGATTACTAAGCAGAGTTGTTACCTGTAAACCAGGAATAAATCTAGTATCTTTTTCAACCACAAGTAATTCTGCAATGCCAGCATTAAGAATTGATCGAGTAATGCCACCTGGGCCCGGGCCCACTTCACAGACATAGGAGTTGTTCAGATTCCCAGCATACCGAACTATTTTGTCTGAAATAGATGATTTAATTTTAAAATGATAATTACTTGCTAAATTGAATCATCAGATTACAATTTATGGGTTGAACAGGAAAACAGAGACAAATAGACTCCTGGGAGTAGAATACAGTATAGACCTCAGAGTCAAATATATATAGAAATTGTTAAAGGTCAAAAACAGGAGGGAACTAATAGTAGCACACTTCAACTAACCTACTATTAAGCTTGGATAAGATCAGTGTAAAAGGAGAGAGCACAAAATTCTTAAAAATGCTTAAGGAGAACATTTTGCAGGCAATGTTAAACAAATCCAACAAGAGAACAGCCAATTCTGAATTTTAGGGCTTTTGAATCTAGACAAGTAGAAATCTATGGCAGTGCTTCCTGGTGGTAATGACCATAATTCCGTTAGATTTCACGCAATGTGGGAAAATATTAAATATGGACCAACAATAAAAGTCTGAATTGGGGAAAGTTAATGTTGGTAAGGCGTAGTAATGTGTTTTGGCAAAATAGCTACATAGCTACTTGAAGGTAAATTAGTGTCAAAAGCAACATGAGTCTGTTTCTCAGTCTCAGAAACAGACAGAGAATTCAGGAGGAATATATTTCCTTGAAGAAAAGTTGGTGGGGGGGGGGGGGGGGGACTTGTAAATCTAGACTGGTCCTCACACCTTGATCTCAAAGAGCATGATATAGTAAGATAAGGCAAACAAGGAAAGCTTAAGACAGATACAGAGAGCTGAATACTACAGAAGTAGAGAATGCAGAGGTGAAATTGAAAAGAAAATTATCAGTGTACATAGAAATTATGAAATTGTACCAGCAAATAAATGAGAAAAATAGACAAATATGTTTTATAAATATACAAAGAGGAACAGAATAACAAAGGAAATATTAGAGCATGTTGGAGATCAAAAAGTTAGCAGGATTAACAGGACATTAAAGAAAAATATTTTCTCCAAGAGGGTTTTAGACAACTGTTTTATGTGACTTGGTCCTTGGCATATTGTGCATAATTTCAAGGATTTCAAATGACATAAAACTTGGACGCATAGTAAACAGTGCAGAAAATAACAACATATGTTAGAGACACAGGTTGGTGAAATAGGCAGACACATAACAGTTGAAAAATTAATGTCGAACAGCCTAATACATCTGTTATTCAAACACACTATTGAAAAAGAACTAATTTTTAAAAGCTATTCACAGAGGTATTACAGCACAGGAGGCCATTCAGCTTACTGTGCCTGAATCGTTACCTACTGCCAATCTCTTGCCTTTTCCCGATAACTTTTGCACGTTATTTCTATCCAAATAATTACTCAATGCCCTCTTGAATGCCTCGATTGAACCTGCCTCCACCACAATTCCAGGCAGCGCATTCCATACTCTAAATATTTGTTAAATGAAAAGGTTTTTTCGCACTTTACCCTTACTTCCTTAGCAGACCACTTTAAACATATCCCTATTGTTCTTAGATAACAAGCATGGGGCTGGATGAACACAGCCAGTCAAGCAGCATCATAGGAGCAGGAAAACTTGACGTTTCGGGCCTAAACCCTTCATCAGAAAAATCAGAACACCTGCGCTCCAGCATCTGCAGTACCTTTTATCTCTCTCCCTATTGTTCTTGTTCTGTTTATAAAAGGAAATGGTTTCTTGCTGTCTGTTCTATCCAGCCCGCTCATGATTTTGAAAATCTGCATCGGATCTCTTCTCAGCCTTCTTCTCTCCAAGGAGAACAGTCCCAACTTCTTCAATACATCCTCATAACTGAAGTTCCTCATCCCTAGGACCATTCTTGTAAATTGCTTTTGTACTCTCTCCGTGTGGTGCTCTTAACTGTACTTAATACTCCAGTTGAGGTCTAACAAGAAGTTAAGAATCTTAAAGAAGTTCAATATCACCTCCTCACTCTTGTACTCTATGCCCCTATTAACTTGGCCAAGGACTCTGCTTTACTTACTGCTTTTGCCACAAGTCCTGCCACTTTCAATGATCTGTGCACATATAAATCCAGGTCCACTCACCATTCTGTATCCACTTTGTACACCCTATTTTATATTGTCTTTCAATATTTGTCCTACCAAATCACATGACTTCACACTTCGCTGCATTCAATCCAATCTCCACCTATCTTCCACTCTACCAACTTGTTCATGTCCTTCGAGTTCTATGATGTTCTCTTCATAGTTTACAATTCTTACAAGTTTTGTGTCATCTGCTAACTTTGAAACTGTCTCCTGCACACAAAGATCTAGATCATTAATAAATACCAAGAAAAGCAAGGGTATCAAAACAGACCCCAGGGGAACACTACAAACTTTCTTCCAGGCTGAAAAATATCCATTGACCATTATTCTGTTTCCTATCACTCAATTTTTCATTCCATGTTGCTACTGACCTTTTTACTTCTTCATAACCTCTAACTTTCCTCACAAGTCTCTTGTGTGGCACTGAATCAAATGCCTCCTGAAGGTCCATGTCCACATCGACAGTGTTACTCTCATTGAACCTTTCTGTTACTGCTTCAGAAGACTCCAGCAATTTAGTTACAACACAACTTCCCCTTTAGAAATCCATGCCGACTCTTGCTAATCAACCCATCTTTGGCCATGTAACTATTAATTCTATTCTCAGTAATTGTCCCTGGAAGCTTCCCTATCTGCCACAATTCAAACAAGGTTCAAATCCCCTTGAATGGTCAATCTGTAATACCAAATGCTTCTTTACTTAGAATCACAGACTCCCTACATTGTAGAAAGAGGCTATTAGTCCCATTGAGTCTGCAGTGACCCTCTGAACAGCATCCCACTCTATCCCCGTAAACCCCCATTTACTATGGCTAAGCCATCTAGCCTCCACATCCCTGGACACTACAGGGCAATTTAGAATGGTAAATCCACCTAACCTGGACATCTTTGGACTGTGAAAGGAAAGCACAGCACCACAGAAACCTACACAGACACAGGGAAAATGTGCAAGCTCCCCACAGACAGTCACCCAAGACTGGAACCAAAATCAGGTTTCAGGCACTGTGAGGCAGCAGTGCTAGTACAAATGAAGTAACAATGAAGTATATTGAAACTGATAAAACATGGCCCTTTCTTCTCTAACTTCTATCAGATATCTTGTCAATTAAAGCAGTCGTTGACCAGGTAGCATTTTAGTGTTCAAGGTTTATTTTTGCAATTTAAAAGGGCTATGGGCATTTAGATCACATCACATCACATTACATATCCCAAGCAGTGTTTTGTTTAGTTTTGAATGCCAAAAGCAATTTACTCTAATTATCACAACATTTAAAGAATGCGGATCAATGTCGAGGTCAGAGCACTATGGTAAAACACTGCACTTAAAGTAGATTTACATTACAATACATTATCTAACAGTGACACCTGAAGTTCTCAAAACATTTAATGCTTCCCTGTCAGATACATTCCCAATTTCTCAACAGCTCTCCACCAAAGCCTTAAGACAATTTTTGTGCTTCCAAAGACCAGAACAGCACAAAAATAGTGAGGGGAGGGTTCCTACTGGGCTCACACTGACAACTCCAACTCAGAAGTGGTGTATGAGGAATCCCAACCAAAGGCCTTCCCAACCAACAAAAAGGCCACACACAATTACTGTGGGGTCAAAAGAGTCAATATAGACTACATTCATGTTTCTATCACAAGATATAAATCCAATCTGATAAAATATATCGCAAGTACCTACTTGAAAGTTAAGGGGAGATTGCAGAGCTATGAAGAAAGAGCACATGATTTTATAAATGTAGTTTCTAATAGTTTTCAACAATCCAACTTCAATTCAGATAACATTCCACAGCAGGAAGTAAACTAGGAAGCCATATCATCACGAACTAACTTAAATATAACTTTTGGTTTTTAAATGTACATTGACAATAGCCAAGAACTGCTACAATTTCATCTACATATTTATCTTAAGCGAACAGTTTCCCAATAAGTAAACCATTGTCTCAAGACTAAGTGTAGCACTTCAATTTTTGTTCCATCCATATAGTAGCATTGTCTGTAGATCACTGAGAAATTCTCTTTCAGGATAAGGTTACGTTGAAATTTAACATGAAATGTAATCTTGTATATAAACTGGAATTTTATTCTGAGATGTTTTCTCAATTTTATTTTGAAATGTTAAAATACAGATTTATCATTAACTTCTCTTGTTAAATGATGTACACGTATTTCACAGCAGTAATATGTTTAAATAATTGAGTTTATTGATTTGAACTTGACAATTTAGTTGAACAACATCCCAATCTTGGACATGTAAGAATGGGAAGATTCACTGTTAAAATGTTGCTGCCTCAAATGGAAAAGCAAAGAGTAAAATCTTTAATCTGATATTTAAAATTTGCAATTACCTGTTAATCTTAAATCCAACAAGAAGTTCTGAGATAGCTGCTTTTTAGCTCTTAGCTTAAATAACTTGATAATTTCTCCAATGGTGGGAAGAGGAGGCAGTCGAGAAGAAACCATTTTCCCTGTTGTTGCCATGGTGCAAACTCTTTACACTCCTGGAACAATAGAATAATAAGTTACTAAAGACTTTTCAAATCAATAATGTCTTTTAGATTAATTGTGAATTGCACTGGCATTTGCCTGTTAGTGTTTAACAACTATTGAGAGACCAGAGGTTATTGGCATTAGTTTGGGCTGGACACCTCAGATCAGTTTAAAGTATTGGTAAAGATCTGTAGATCAGGTTGTGGTTGAGATTATTGACATGCTCGCCGAGCTGGCTTGTTTTTGTTCAGATGTTTTGTCACCATGCTAGGCGACATCATCAGTGGAGCCTCCGATGAAGCGATGTTATTCTACTCCACTTGGAATTTATACTGTACGGTCCGTTATGGCGAGTCCTGTCATTTCTGGTTTTGATCTATATGGGATTATAAATGGGGTCCAATTCTATATGTTTGTTGATTGAAGTATGAGTGGAGAACCATGCATCTAGGAATTCCCGTGTGTGTTTATGTTTGGCTTGGGCTACAATGGTTACTTTGTCCCAGTTAAACTGATGGCCTTCCTTGTCTGTTTCAGAGGCATGGTTCTCCACCCACACTTCAACCAACAAACATGTAGAATTGGACCCTATATATAATCCCAGACAGATCAGAACCGAAAATGACAGGACTCACCATAACAGACCGGACAGTATAAATTCCAAGCGGAGTAGAATAACATCGCATCATCGGAGGCTCCACTGATGATGTCACCTAGCATGGTGATGACATGTCTGAACAAAAACAAGCCAGCTCGGCTAGCAAGTCAACAACCTCACTTCAGATCAACTTTACACAGTGTACCAATGTCAGATGGAGAAAACAGTCCAATATATGGACAATTATAACGTATAATTATGTCATTCCACAAGCCATCCAACAGGTTATTAGCTACTATTCACATTGTAGCATTGATGATATATTTCATCCAGAGCAGAATGCAGCTGCACATCATTCCACAGGATACTTGCACAAAAATCTGTCTTCACAAAAAATTAATGTAATTTGCCAATAATTTTGTCAGTGCCATTGTACATTTCATGTATAGATGTGTAGAAGTTTCACATTTCCTAACAGCTTCTAACAGCAGAAAATGTGATCATGAGGCACAAGAAAAATGTTGGGCATACAGCAACAGCTTATTGATGCCTTTTTTTGTATCACACAATGTATCTTTTGTCCATTTCTCGCACAGCATCACCATATTACACATTGAACAAAATAGATTACGAACTACTTACAAACACTATGCACTGAACTCTAAAATGGACAAAAAAGGTCTGCAGAGAATAGGCTGAGAAGAAAATAAGAAGTAGGGGCAGGAGTAGGCAATTCAGCTATTTGATATGATCATGGCCGATGTTGTCTCGCCCTCAATTCCACTTTTGCCCACTTGCCCTAATTCTTCAACCCGTTACTAATTAAAAATATATTGTTCTACCCATTAAATATTTACTAAATGTTCCAACATCCACCACGCTCTGGGATTGTGAATACCACAGATTCATGACCCTTTGAAGACAGTAACTTCTCATCTATTTTAAATCTGCTACACTGAATCCTAAAATTATGGCCTCTTAGTCTAAATTGCCCCATCTGAGGAAGCATCCTCTCTACATCAATTTTGTCAATCTCCTTTAGCACCTTAACATACCTCAATTAGATTTCCTCTGATTCTTTTAAACTCAAGGTAGTATAGGTCTTAAGTGCTCAATCTCTCTAGATAATACAATCCTCATATCTCTGGAATCAATCTAGCAAAGATGCTCTGAACTGCCTCCAATGCAACTACATCCCTTCTGAAGTGAGGGGACCAGGTTAGTACACAGTACTCCAGGTGCGGTCTCACTAATGCCTTGTACTGTTACAGTAACACTTACCCAATTTTAGACACTATTCTTTTAGCAATAAATGCCAAAATTCCATTTCCCTTACTTATTACCTGCTGTTCCTATATATTAGTTTTCTGTGATTCATGCAGAAGGACACCCAGACCTCTTTGCACTGAAGCGCTCTGAAGTTTCTCTCCAATCAAAAAGTAAATTGCCTTTCTATTCTTTTGATCAAAATGGAGAACCTCACATTTATTCATACTAAGCTCCCAAAGTTTGACCCATTCACCTAACCTCTCCATATCTACTTGTAAATGTCTTATTTCTTCAATACAACTTACGTTCCCACATATTTTAGTGTCATCTGCCAAACTGGTAATAGTACTTTCTATCCCCCCCACATTCAGCTGATTAATATAGATTGTAAATAGTTGGGTCACAAGGACCAAACCCTGTGGCA
Organism: Ginglymostoma cirratum; assembly: GCA_024137785.1. NCBI lineage: Eukaryota > Metazoa > Chordata > Chondrichthyes > Orectolobiformes > Ginglymostomatidae > Ginglymostoma > Ginglymostoma cirratum. The sequence goes on from JAHRHZ010000018.1 coordinate 56,367,057, forward strand.
CCACCACCCCTCCCCCCAACCCCAATTACATCTTGTCAGCCAGAAGACCCATTTATCCTGACTTTCAGCTTTTTGTTAGTTGGCTACGCCTATATCCAAGGTAGTAAATTACCCATAAACCAAATGATCTTAACTTTTGTGTAGCAACTTATCAAACGCCTTCTGCAGTTCCAGATATACCACATCTTCAGGGATTCCAATTATCCTTACTGCTTGTTACATTTGCAAAGAACTCTAGCAAATTAGTCAAACATAAATTACCTTTCATAAAGCCAAAAGGACTCTGATGGATTGGTATTTTGACTTTCCAAATGTCCTTCCTTAATGGATTCCAACAATTTCCCAATGCCACATGTTAAACTAACTGGTCTGCTTCCAAGATTCAAGTCGGTTACTCCCCATGACAGTTTGCTGAACTTTTGACAGTCAGAGATGGTACTTCTGAGCTAATCTTAGTAATGCAGATTGAAGTCTTCAACACGGAGTGTATTCTGTGTTTGCTTCTCTCACTGATTACTCCATGTGCTGTTCAACATGAAAGAGTAATTATCGATCAGTTGGGAATAATTATATACACCCCACAATGTATAACTGTGTTTCTCTTATTTCTACCACATCTATCCACAAACCCACATGTTCACAGTTCTGAGGAAGGGTCACCAGACTCGAAACGTTAACTCTGTTTTTTCTTTCCCAGATGCTGAAAGAATTGCTGAGCTTTTCCAGCAACTTTGTTTTTGTTCACACACTGCCCCCCAAACAACAAACATAAGGACCTACAGGTGATGGAAATCTGAAACAAAAACAGAAGTGCTGGAGAAACGAAGCATATCTGGCAGCATATATGGATAGTAAAAACACAGTCTAGTGACCCTTCATCTGAACTAAAACCAGCTGGTGGGAATGGTAGCATTTATGCTGATGACAGGGGTGTGGTGGGGGAGGGGTGGGGGCTGTGGGAGTAAAGGGGTGAACGGAATATGTGGAGATAGTGCCAATAGAAAAAAAAGAGACAAACAAATGGATTACTGATAATAAGCCAAGAGGGACATAATGGTGAGTTGGGTCTTAACAAGAAATGCAAATGATTTAAAATAGGTTTACTGTGTTGGGAGCAACCCATATGAAACAGGAACTAGGGGTGCAGGGGTAGGTGACAAACATGGAGGAGGGTCACAGAGCCATAGTGCTGTACAGCATGGAAACAGACTATTTGGTCCAACCTGTCCATGCCAACCAGATGTCTTAAATTAATCTAATTCCACTCGCCAGCATTTAGCCCATATCCCTCTAAACCCTTCCTATTCATATACGCATCCAGACGCTTTTTAAACATTGTAATTGTACCAGCGTCCACAACTTCCTCTGGCAGCTCATTCCATACATGTACCATCCTCTGTATGAAAAAGATGCCTGTCAGGTCCCTTTTATATCTTTCCCCTCTCATTTTAAACCTATGCTCTCCCCACTATGGGGAGAAATCCTTGGCTATTCACCCTGTCCATGCACCTCTGATTTTCTAAACCTCTATAACCTCACCCCTCAGCCTCCAACGCTCCACGAAAGTAGCCCAAGCCTATTCAGCCTCTCCCTATAGCTCAAACATTCTGACCCTGGCAACATTCTTGTAAATCTTTTCTGAACCCTTTCAAGTTTAACAACATCTTCCTCAAGCAGATAGACCATAATTGAATGCATTATTCCAAAAGTGGCCTAACCAATGTCTTGAACAGCCGCAACATGACCTCCCAACTTCAACATTTAATGCACTGACCAATAAAGGCAAGTGTACCAAACACTTTCTTCACTATCCCATCCACCTGCGACTCTACTTTCAAGGAACTATGAACCAGCACTCCAAGGTTTCTTTGTTTAGCAAAACTCCCCAGGACCTTACCATTAAATGATAAGTCCTGCCCTGATTTGCCTTCCCAAAATGCAGCACCTCACATTTATCTGATTAAACTCCATCTATCACTCCTCGGCCCATTAGCCTACCCGATCAAGATCCCATTGTACTTGGAAGTAACCTTCTTCGCTATCCACTGCACCACCAATTTTGGTGTTATCTGCAAACTTACTAACCACATCTTCTATGTTCACATCCAAATCATTTAAATAAATGACGAAAAGCAGTGGACCCAACACCAATTCTTGTGGGATACTGCTGGTCACCGGCTTCCATTCTGAAAAGCAACCCCTCACCACCACCCTCTGTCTCCTACATTCAAGCCAGTTCTGTATCCAAATGGCTAGTTCTCCTTGTATTCCAAGTGATCTAACCTTGCTAACCAGTCTACCATGCAGAATCTTGTTGAAGCCTTACCAAAGTCCATATAGATCACATCCATCTCTCTGCCTTCATCAATCCTCTGTTACATCTTCAAAAAACTCAATCAAGTTAGTGAGACACGATTTCCCATGCACAAGGCCATAATGACTATCCTCAATCAATCCTTGCTTTTCCAAATAAGTGTAAATCCTGTCCCTCAGGATCCCCTCCAATAACGTGCCCACTACTGAGACCAGTGAGCCTGACATCAGATAGGCGAGTTGTTCGAGGGAGAGTGTTCACATTCTGAAATTTTTAAACTCAATGTTGACTCCTGAAGACTGTGAAATACCAGGACAAAAGATGGTGTTGTTCCTCCAGCTTGCGTTGAGCTTTGCTGGATCAATACAGCAGGCCTGAGACAGAAATGTCACATAGGAACACAGTGGTGTGCTGAAGTGGCAGGCAACTGGAAGCTCAGGGTCACTTTTATGGACACAGCATAGGTGTTCCATAAAGTGGTCACCAGTCTGCATTTCACCTTCCCATTGTTAAGGAGACCTCCCCTCATTCTTCTGAATTCCAATGAGTATAATCCAAGTCTACTCAGTCTCTCCTCATAATCCAACCTTCTCAACTCTGGAATCAACCGAGTGAATCCCCTCTGCACCCCCTCCAGTTCTAGTATATCTCTTCTCAAGTAAGGAGATCAAAACTGCATACAGTACTCCAGGTGTGGCCTCACCAGGACCCTATACAGCTGCAGCATAGCCTCCCGGTTTTTAAACTCCATCCGTCTCGCAATGGCAGACAAAATTCCATTTGTCTTTTTAACTACCTGCTGCACCTGCAATCCTACTTTTAGCGATTCATGCACAAGCACACCCAAGTCCCTCTGCACAGCAGTGTGCTGCAATTCTGTGCCATTTAAAACACAGTCCATTTTGCTGTTATTCCCACCAAAATGGATGGCCTCACACTTATCAACATTGTACTCCATTTGCCAGACCTCTGCCCACTCACTTAGACTATCTATATCCCTCTGCAGACTTTCAGTGTCTACTGCGCACTTTGCTCTACACTTCATCCCCAACTCCAAATCATCTATATAAATTGTAAACAATTGCGGTCCCAACACTGATCCCTGAGGCACACCACTAGCCACTGACTGCCAACCAGAAAACACCCATTTACCCCTACTCTTTGCTTTTTACTAGTCAACCAATCCTCTATCCATGCCAATACATTACCTGTAATACCGTGCAACTTAATCTTATGTAGCAGCCTTTGGTGTGGCACCTTGTCAAATGCCTTCTGGAAATCCAGATACACCATATCCACAGTTTCCCCATTGTCCACCATGCAAGTAATGTCCTCAAAGAATTCCACTAAATTAGTTAAACATGACCTACCCTTCATGAACCCATGCTGGGCGTTCCCATTGGGACAATTTATATCCAGATGTCTTGCTATTTCTTCCTTATTGATAGATTCAAGCATTTTCCCCATTACCGAAGTTTAGCTAACTGGCCTATAGTTACCTGCTTTTTGTCTACTTCCTTTTTTAAACAGTGGCATCACATTGGCTGTTTTCCAATCTGCGGGAACCACCCCGGGGTCCAATGAATTTTGGTAAATAATTACTAGTGCATTTGCTATTTCCCCCATCACCTGTTTTAGTACCCTGGGATGCATTTCATCAGGGACAGGAGACTTGTCTACCTTTAGCCCCATTAGCTTGCCCAGCACTGCCTCTTTAGTGATAATGATAGTTTCTAGGTCCTCACCTGCTATAACCTTCTTGCCATTAGTTTTTGGCATGTTATTTGTGTCTTCCACTGTGAAGACCGACACAGAATATCTGTTTAATGTCTCAGCTATTTCCTCATTCCCAGTTATTAAATTGGCCTTCTCATCCTCTAAAGGACCAATGTTTACCTTCATCACTCTTTTATGATTTACATATTTATAGAAACTTTTGCTGCCTGTTTTTATATTCTGAGCTAGTTTACTCTCATAATCTATCTTACTTTTCTTTATAAATTTTTTTGTGGCTTTCTGTTGGCCTTTAAAGATTTCCAAGTCTACTAGTTTCCCACTACTCTTTGCTTTTTTGTATTTTTTTTTTCAAATCTGATACGTTCCTTTATTTCCTTAGACATCCATGGCTAGCTCTCTCTTTTCCTACAGTTCTTCCTTATCACTGCCGAAGGAGGGAAGGGAGAAGGCAGAGATGGACCAGATGAAGGTGATAGCAAGATGGAAATTGAAAGCAAAATTTGTAAAGATAGCTGTGGAGCCAAAGAAGATTACGTTCCCAATGTTTACTTATTGGAAATTTCAGCTCTCGGCACTGAACATCAGATGAGAAAATCTTGACCATACAGAGGGAGTGGATGGGCCAAGTGAAGCAATGGTGAGGTAAAGCTGAAGGCTGTGTTGCCTGACATCTTTGAAAGATCCATATTGCACAACAGGGCAGTTCTGAGGAAGAGTCATCAGACCTGAAATATTAACTCTGATTTCTCTGCACAGATGCTGCCAGGCCTGCTGAGCTTTTCCAACAATTTCTGTTTTTTGTTGTAGTGTTTCTACCTCTGAGCTAGAAGGTCCAAGACCCCTTTCCCCTTGGGGTGTGTCCTAAGATGTCTGAACAGGTTGATTAAAAATCTCTCTTTGGGGAACCTGACATTATACGTTCAGATGTTTTTGCCGAAGGCCAAAATGCGATGTGTGGAGGGTTGGCGGGGGGCGGGGAAAGAGAAGAATGAATAGATTTCTGAAGTGAACAGAACGAGGACAGGAAAGAAGCGAGGTTATGAGCAGGGAACCACGCTGAACTGCGATGCTACAACTTTCTGAAACGGGCAACAATGAAACCACTGATTACAATAAACCTCCAGGTATTAAAATTTTCAGTCCATCTTCAAGAGTAACGCTAAGAATATTTAAATCCAGAATGTAGATTGTCTAATCACATGTTTCCCATTGGCTAAATACCGTACAGTTACATCCAACTTTTAGAGCTTGATTTCCACTGGGATCACGCAGCTCGTGGACTGATCGGAGACAGGCCAGAGATTCAGTAACCAACTGTCTCAGGCACAAGAAGCAGCTCAAGCAGCTCCAGATTTAACGCAGTGAATAATTTACCGATAGGGCCACACTGCTTCCGCAAACTCAACTGAGCTTGGGGTTAACAGCTTCCCAATTCAGTCCCAGGAACGCTATCAACCTTACCCTCCACACGGCCGCAGATCCACTGACTGACTGATATAGCTCCCAACCAATCACAGCTAAGAATGTGCGCAGATCAACCAATTGAGGGCGGCACCAGAATAAACCAATCGTATCAGGATGACAAAACAGACCAATCATGACTGGGGGAAGAGACTAATCAGAACTGAGACACTGAGCAGACCAGTCAGAGCTGGGAAACTGAACAGACCAATCACTGATTGGAAATAACAAGCATGGGGCTGGATGAACACAGCAGGTCAAGCAGCATCATAGGAGCAGGAAAACTTGACGTTTCGGGCCTAAACCCTTCATCGGGAGAGAGGGGGAGGCGGATAGAGGATGGATAGAGGAGAGGATAGGTGGAGAGGAGGCAGACAAGTCGAAGAGGCGGGGATGGAGCCAGTATAGGTGAGTGTAGGTAGGGGGGTAGGGAGGAGAGAGGTCAGTCCAGGGAGGACGGACAGGTCAAGGGGGCGGGATGATGTTAGTAGCTAGGAGATGGGGGTGGGGCTTGAGATGAGAGGAAAAACAGGTTAGGGAGGTGGAGATGAGCTGGGCTGGTTTTGGGATGCAGGGTTTAGGCCCGAAACGTCAAGTTTTCCTGCTCCTATGATGCTGCTTGACCTGCTGTGTTCATCCAGCCCCATGCTTGTTATCTTGGTTTTGGGATGCGGTTGGGGGAGGGGAGATTTTGAAGCTTGTGAAATCCACATTGATGCCATTGGGCTGCAGGATTCCCAGGCTGAATATGATTTGCTGTTCCTGCAGCCTTCGCGTGGCATCACTGTGGCATTGCAGAAGGCCCAGGATGGACATGTCATCTGAGGAATGGGAGGGGGAGTTGAAATGGTTCGTGACTGGGAGGTGCAGTTGTTTGTTGCAAACTGAGCGCAGGTGTTCTGCAAAGTGGTCCCCAAGCCTCCGCTTGGTTTCCCCGATGTAGAGGAAGCCACAACGGGTACAGCGGATGCAGTATACCACATTGGCAGATGTGCAGGTGAACCTCTGCCTGATGTGGAAATTCTTCTTGGGGCCTGGGATTGGGGTGAGGGAGGAGGTGTGGGGGCAGGTGTAGCACTTCCTGCGGTTACAAGGAAAAGTGCCGGCTGTGGTGGGGCTGGAGGGGAGTGTGGAGCGGACAAGGGAGTCCTGAGACAGTGGTCCCTCCGGAAGGCAGATAAGGGTGGGGAGGGAAAAATGTCTTTGGTGGTGGGGTCTGATTGCAGATGGCAGAAGTGTCGGAGGATGATGCGTTGGATCCGGAGGTTGGTGGGGTGGTATGTGAGGACGAGGGGGTTTCTTTTTTGGTTATTGTTGCGGGGACGGGGTGTGAGGGATGTGTTCTAGGAAATGCGGGAGACTTTACGGTCGATGGCGTTCTCGACCTCTGTGGGGTGGATGTTGCGGTCCTTGAAGAATGAGGACATTTGAGATGTGCGGGAGTGGAATGTCTCATTCTGGGAGCAGATGCGGCGGAGGCAAAGGAATTGGGAATAGGGGATGGCATTTTTGCTGGAGGGTGGGTGGGAGGAGGTGTATTCCAGGTAGCTGTGGGAGTCAGTGGGCTTGAAATGGACATCTGTCTCGGTGGTTGCCCGAGATGGGCATTTATCTCTGAATCATTGATTGGAATCTGTGCTAGAGCAGACCAATCAAAGTGGGGATACTGAACATACCAATCAGAACTGGGGAACTGCGTCAATCCAGGCCAATCACGTCATGGTTCAGAAACGAACCATTCAGTGTAGTCCCAAGCAATGAGGGGCGGGTCTTGCTGAAGGGCTTTGGATGTGCTTCTTATCGGTGGTTTGTAGAGACCTAGGAATGTTGATGGTATCGAACAAAACAAGGGATATTAGTAGTTCTGAGATAACAAGGTGTAGAGCTGGATGAACACAGCAGGCCAAGCAGCATCACAGGAGCAGGAAAGCTTGACGTTTCGGGCCAAGACCCTTCAAAGGGTGCTTGGCCTGCTGTGTTCATCCAGCCCCACACCTTGTTATCAGGGAGAGAGGGGGAGGCGGATAGAAGATGGATAGAGGAGAAGATAGGCGGAGAGGAGACAGACAGGTCAAAGAGGCAGGGAAGCAGCCAGTAAAGGTGAGTGTAGGTGGGGAGTTAGGGAGGAGATAGGACAGTCCAGGGAGGATGGACAGGTCAAGGGGGCGGGATGAGGTTAGTAGGTAGGAGATGGGGATGGGACTTGAGGTGGGAGGAGGGGATAGGTCGGAGGAAGGACAGGTTAGGGAGGCAGGGACAAGCTGGGCTGGTTTTGGGATGCAGTAGGGGGAGGGGAGATTTTGAAGCTTGTGAAGTCCACATTGATGCCATTGGGCTGCAAGGTTCCCAAGCGGAATATGAGTTGCTGTTCCTGCAACCTTCGAGTGGCATCGTTGTGGCACTGCAGGAGGCCCAGGATGGACATGTCGTCTGAGGAATGGGAGGGGGAGTTGAAATGGTTCGTGACTGGGAGGTGCAGTTGTTTAATGCGTACGGAGTGTAGGTGTTCTGCAAAGCGGTCCCCAAGCCTCTGCTTGGATTTCCCGATGTAGAGGCGGCCACAACGGGGACAGCGGATACAATATACCACATTAGCAGATGTGCAGGTGAACATCCGTTTGATGTGGAAAGTCTTCTTGGGGCCTGTGATGGGGGTGAGGGTTGAGGTGTGGGGGCAGGTGTAGCACTTCCTGCGGTTGCAGGGAAAAGTGCCGGGTGTGGTGGGGCTGGAGGGGAGTGTGGAGCGGACACGGGAGTCCTGAGACAGTGGTCCCTCCGGAAAGCAGATAAGGGTGGGGAGGGAAAAATGTCTTTGGTGGTGGGGTCGGATTGCAGATGGCGGAAGTGTTGGAGGATGATGCGTTGGATCCGGAGGTTGGTGGGGTGGTACGTGAGGACGAGGGAGATTTTGTTTTGGTTGTTATTGCGGGGAGGGGGTGTGAGGGATGAGTTGCGGGAAATGCGGGAGACACGGTCGAGGGCGTTCTTTACCACTGAGGGGGGGGAAGTTGCGGTCCTTGAAAAACGAGGACATCTGAGATGTACGGGAGTGGAACGCCTCGTCCTGGGAGCAGATGTGGCGGAGGTGAAGGAATTGGGAATAGGGGATGGCATTTTTGCAGGAAGGTGGCTGGGCGAAGGTGTATTCTAGGTAGCTGTGGGAGTCAGTGGGCTTGAAATGGATATCGGTTTCCAGGTGGTTGCCAGAGAGGTCTAGGAAGGAGAGAGAGGTACCATAGATGGTCCAGGTGAACTTAAGGTTGGGGTGGAAGATGTTGGTGAAGTGGATGAACTATGGATAATTAAATCTAGTGACGGTTGCCTTCGCCAACTGAGTCTAGCCAATTAAATGAACAATTCTTTGGCTTTACCCAATTTTGATAAAACACAAACCAAAGTATTGGTCAGTTAATTGGCTGTTGCCAATTTTGGGGAGTGTAATGGAGGGTTTCTCTCTGAATTGCCTCATGCAATTACCCGCAGCTTGCCTCATTATTTATGCAGCATACCTGTATGGTACTACTCTAGTGCAAACTCACCCTCGCCAACAAGTTCAGTACTCCACAATAATAGAATTTCTAGTTCCACACTTAAAGCTTGGTCTGCGTACCTCCTCAAGCACTAGTAGCGCAGAGCTGCCGTTCATGGTGCATGTCACAGAAGTGGAAAAAAAACCTTCTGAGGATACATAGATGGTCCGTGTGGTGTTCGTTGCAAATACGAGCTCACATTGGCCAATGTTTTGCTATTTTGTATCATCACCTGTCTGATGGATTGTTATTGTAACTCCACTGTAAAAGAATCAAACTGTACAGAGTACTCAGCGTTAGCACCATTAGATCTCTGCCTAATGAAGTGCTACTCTTTTCTGCAATGACCTAGTCATCATCTTATTGCTCAATGGGGGACCATCAAATGTTGGAAGGCATAACTTTTATGGAAGTCACCAGAATCAGACAGCCACCTCACCGCTTCAGGTCACAGGTCCCACTCCAGCAATTTACATAGTTTGGTGATGGATCCTGGTACAGCTTTGGTCTGCAGTGGCACCTTGCTCATGTGGAAGAAATGGCATTGAAGACAATGGACTCTGGGCCTCCCTTACCTTAAAGTCCTTAGGGGACATCCAGCTGCAACTTTTTCACATGGAATCTGTTTGGCAACCTTTTGTGGTTACTGTTAATCTTGAGCTTACTGGCATATCTGTTCCTCTTCCATTTCTCTGCATCTCATAGCACTGCAGCCTTTATATGGATGTTGACATCAGGGACCTTATTCCCATGTATGCAGCACAAACCATGTTGCACCAATACAGTAGAAAATTTTGATTGCAATAGGATTGCTTAAACCTTATCCCTCCCAGGCCATAGCACCCAAGTGAGGTAACATTGCAAATAACAGCATGTTGGCAAATATTTACAGTTCAGAATGAGAGGAAATCAGCTGTGCTATTGTGTAGCTTGTAAGAACTTGGATTGTCTTTGCAAATTGTAGCCTACAAGTGACACTTTTGCCTAAGATTACTTCTGCTTTAGAGATACCTATAATTAATCTGTAATGACTAATGCCGTGGTAACGATTGCTTGTGACCAGGATTTGCATCCCATATAGTTAGACACAGCATGCATTTCAATGCAGTGAAATATGATTACAGAATTCTTTAACCTGTTCTATGTAAGTGCTTGATTAATATAACTGTCACATCATTCATCTATGTACTATGTAGAAAAACTACTTACTTTGCAAACCTCTAGTGTGGTCCCAACCATTTCCATTTCCTTTGCGTATTTATGATTTGGATGAGGATGGAAGGCAATACAGGTCCCGCTCAGAAGAATATGTCACAGGCTGAGTAAGCAACCCCTCCCTGGAGCTCCGTGTCCCTTTCTTCCTTGTATTCCCTGTCAAGCCCTTCAGTACTGAGCTTCGAAGTGTTCCCATCCAACTCTTTTGTTTAAGTCTTCATCTCCCAATAGTTACCTCCTGAGCCCCAACCCCACAGTTTAGCCATTGCCAACAATCATGTTGTGTTGTCCTCCTGTCGAAGCCAGGCTTGCTCTCCCCTCCTCTGTGATGACCTATGACCTCAAATGCGCTATCGTCACACATACTTTTATGTTGAGTTGCTCCCTTTCGTTATTATTGTTCCCATTGTATCTCAGCATGCTGCCTTCAATCCCAAAATTGATTTCCCAACTTTCATCCCATAGCTGTGGCCTTTGACAACTCCCTTGATTTTTCAATGAGCAGACCGTTAGGTGGCCCCCACACCCCCACCACCACCCCACACCCACCCCCACCCCCAAATTTTTTTTTGTTTCTGGTGAAGGGTCTAGGCCCGAAACGTCAAGTTTTCCTGCTCCTATGATGCTGCTTGGCCAGCTGTATTCATCCAGCCCCACGCCTTGTTATCATTGATATACAGTTCCTGTTCTGTGATACGAGGACTGAAATACGATGGCAACAATTCCAACATGAAAGTAGAGCAGGTACCTGACAACGACAGCTCACCACTTACTGCTCCAGCCCTTTATCTTAGAGAGATGACCCCAACACCTTAAAGTTATTCTCCATTGGCAATGACTGCCTGAACTCCCCCATCTATAGAGGTTGGCATCAGATATGAATCCGCCTCATCATATCTTCATGGCTCATTTCCAACTCTCTTGGAAAACAGTTCTTCATTTCAATGCTTGGAGTGCACTGGCACCTTTCTTTGTAATGTGACTACCAGACTACTTTGTGCGCAGGGATATGGATTGGAGAACTTGCTTGCATTTGCTCTCTTAGCCTCTTTCACTTTGCACCTTCTTCAATGCTGTCTTTTTTAGCCATGCCTTTATGCACTGTTCTGCCCCATTCAGAACTTAAACTGTCACATTATTTTTGTGTTGCCTTGCTGTTTCGTGCAGACACAAAGCTAGGCAGCTTCTCAAAAACTAGCTGAAGATGCGGTTTCAGACTTGTTTAAGAGTAATGAGCTGCCAGGTGATATATATGATTATATATAAACAAACGGTTTCTCCTCAGGGTTTACTGCATCTGCATTTATACTGGCTTCCATGACATGCAAAAGTCATGTCCCCTTACACTTTATCTATGATTAGTTCTGCACAGCGCGAACTAGACAAAGTGTTGAATGAATCACCAAATCAGTTTTCAGCAAGTTTTCCATTGAATTGTGAAGGATTCCTCCACATTTGTGAAGATCATGCAGATCATATTTCTCGATTGTGATAGAGCATCCATGTATTCTTTTGACACTGCAAGTCTATTCATCAATGTACCACACAAGGAAGTCAGAGTCATTTGCACTGCAGCACTATATCATGGCTTGTGAGGCCTTGAGGTTTTTTAAAATTTGAACAATGGAAGCAACCTGGGTGTGGCCAGTTCTCACAGACCAGGCTTTCGAGTTTATTTCTTTTTTGTTTTTTAAGTTTAGCTTTAAGTAGAAGCTATTGGGGTTTCAAGAGTTGGAAGCTTCAGTGAATGTTTTATGGCTGCTACTATTTCAGAATTTTCTCTTGATGTTTTTTCCTCCATGATTGGAGAACTGCATTTGAGAACGTGTCTTAAGTTTTCCTTTTGCCAAGGGGTGTGTTTATGGGATGTTACTATATTGAAACAGTCAGTTAGTAGTACTTACTGTATCTGTTTTTCTGTTAAGTTTTCAATACTTATGTTATTATAAATTCCTCTTTTTTGGTTGCATTTTAACAATAGTACTTAATTAAATTGTGCTTTGCTAAATGTTGAGTAGTTTGATCAGTCAAGTTGCATCAAGAGCAGACACTTTACATTTGCCTTTAAAATAAGAAAAAGTTAGGGTCTAGGCTACCTTCTTAAAATAGTTTCAGGGGGTCAGGTCTGTTCCATAATACAGAATGCTGCCATCAAGCCAAAAAGATGTTCTGCCTATCACACAATTAGTCATGAGGCATATGAATTTCAGTTGGTGTGACATCAGGTGTGTAGACCATGCATTCCAAACACTGTTGGATCCTCTCTAATAGCATATCCCTTTTTGCTGCTCTCAGCAAGCAAGATACTGACTGAACCCAACTAATCCGGTCTTGCAAGACTCGCAACACAGTGTCCAATGTTAAATTTGATTTTACGATTGAGTTACATTTGCTGGATAATCCTGAGTGTGCAAATAAATATTGCAGATAACCAGTTTAAGATTGTTAGTCAGGCTCACAATATAGTACATCTGTGCATATTGGAAGCTACATATATTAGCACAGGATTCTGTCTTTTCCAGACAGGAATAGCATATGCTCACACAGCACTTATTTCAGTTTAACAAAATAGGTGATAGCCATTCATTAACTAATTTTTCAGGGTAATATTAGTGTCAATTTGCCTGGTTTAAAATTTGCACTAAGCCTGGCAATTAACTTCCAGTCGTCATTAATTGGTGCATTCTGCATGACGATACCTCTATCAACAAAAATCCACTTGGAAAGCTAATCGGCATTCTTCTGTTATGTGTTATGAACGTTGATTTCCCCTTGAATATTCTTGTGAATGACCCTGTTGAGTGGAAGAAAAGAATCTTTGACAAAATGCGTCTTCTTTTAACAGTATTATTACAGGTGCATTGAGTGGAACATGCTGTATGTGGAAAAGTTGAACGCTGTTGCAAATCCTGTAATATTCAAGTTGAAATGTTTTGTAATTTTCTTTACAAATTTTATGACAACTATATTTTTAGGAAAAAAATGGTATTTTTAAAAGTAGGTGGAGTCAGTTAGCTCAGTTGGCTGGTTCGCAGTGCAAAGTGACACCAACAGTGCGGGTTCAACTCCCGCACCAGCTGAAGTCATCGCGAAGGTCCCTCTTTCTCAATCTCATCCATTGTGTGAGGCATGGTGACACTCAGGTTAAACCACTACCAGACATCTTTTTCTAATGAGAGTGCACCCTTGTGGCCCTCTGGGACAATGGTGACTTTATTTTACCTCAATAAGTAAATTGGAAAAAAAACCTGTGCAGTATCTCAGATTAACACAGAGATAAGGGTACATAATATCAAAATGTTTGACTAATGTCAGGAAATATTCCTTCCGAATGAAATATTATTACCTAAAAGGATCTACCAGATTGTGTACTTCCAACAGCAAGTTGCAGTCATACAGTAATGGATCATATAAAAATGTCCCATGGTATTTCATAAAAGCATAAAGAAAAATTGCATGTGATGATCAAAAGCTTGGTCAAGATGTGGGGTTAAAGAAAGACATGAAAGGAGGAAAGGAAGGTGGGAGTTTAGAATTCCAGTGAGTTACAGATGGAAACTGAAGGAATGGCTGCAACCAATGGGATAATTGGGATCTCTTAGTGGAACTAATTCACAAAAGAAGGTAGAAAGCTCCTGGGAGACTGTGGGCCTGGAGTGTGCACCAGGGATAGGAAGGCAAAAGACTGAACTGGACCAGCCATGTAATTACAATTCAGTGCAAGAAAAGCTCAGAGAGTCCTGCAGTAAGTAAATCATCTCCTGACTCCCAAAATCTATCTACAAGGCACAAGTCAGAAGTGTGATAAAATGTTCTGCACTTGCCTGAATGAGTACTGCACCAACAACACTCAAAAAGCTCTACACCATCGACGGCAAAGCAGTCTGCCAGCACCCATCAACCAAATCAAACATTTCACATTTCCTTCATAGTGGCAACAGTGTGTACTATTTACAAAGTGCATTGCACAACTTCTCCAGGCTCCTTTGACAACATCTTCCAAATCTGCGATATCTATCAGCTGGAAGGAAAAGGGTAGCAGATGCGTGGGAATACCGCCACCTGTAAGTGAATCAGTCTGACTTGGAACTATTTAGCATTCCTTCACTTTTGCAGGGTCAAAATCCCTATCAGCACTGCGGGTGTAATCTGTAATATATTTAGGACCTTGTTGGTCTCCTTGATTCAGTTATTCACTGGATAAGCTCAGTGCTATTTGTAGTCTTCCATTTCTCAATAATGAATGAAGATGGTTTCATATGTGAATCTGCTGTCTCATTTAATTTTCTCCATTTTTCTTATTAATAAAGCAGCTGTCTTGTATTGCAATACAGGTTGACAAGTATTTGGCAACTGCTGCTTCATTCACATGGGATGGAATAGGTTGGTATAACTTAATCAATATCTCTCTTTATAACAAACTGTGGGCTCAGGGGGCAAAGTAACTATTGATATCTACTAATTAACAGTATTGTGTCCATGCAGGAAGTAGTTAGGCTATGATGGGCCAGAAAATACACATTTGAACAAAAGACATTCGTGTCAATACATAGTCTGTCCTTTTTTTTAAGGGGCAGAGGAGCAGCCAGCTCCCACATCCATTTCTTTGATGTTACTTTCTTAAAGCTTCAAGTATGTACATCAAGACCATACGTACAAGTACCAGGGGTTTGGTGATGTGCAATTATTGTGCACCGTAGCATCCAACTACGTTGAGTGCTCTGGCATCTGGGGTTTGGACCACACTTGTGCTAAAACACTAAATTCAGACAAAAAGTTGCAAAACTGTAATAAATATTTGTTAAAATGTATCTCACATTTTCAGAGCATCACAAAATGCTTCACAACAACTTATTAAATGAGACATTTAGTCACCATTCGTTCGTAGATGCTGATCTGTGCACAGCAATGTCTCATGAACACCAATGGGCAGATGACTAGTTGATGTGCTTTGATGGCATTGACTGAGAGCTGAATGTTGGCCACTACATTAGGAAAGCTCCCTATGCTTCATGAGAAAAGAATTCCTCATGATTTTTATTTTCAAGTGAACAGGCAAAATGGTACATGGTTCAGTATGTCATTCAAAAGATTGCTCCATCAGTACAGCATTTCTCAGTGCTGCATTGAACTGCCACCTTGGATAACTTGCTCAAATCAAGGATTAGGATTTGGACTTGTCGATCCTGATGTAAGGTACTACTCCTACTAATTAATTAACCATTCATGGATCAAGCCCCTGTAATGCTCTGTCATAAAGGACATTGGTATGTTTAAAATTTATTGTGTATCCCTTGAATACTTCTTTGAATTATTGATAATCTTGGTAGAGATCAAATCGAAAAAGAGGCCCCCTTTTAAATGTGGCGCAACTGAAAGAAGACTAATCAAATTCAGGGAAATTTGACCTTATCTTTGGGAATTAAGGGGGAAATGGTGCTTTTAATGGTTAAAGCAATGTGGATTTACATTGGTTTACCAAGGATGATTTCATGCGTTTGGAGAATACTATACAACCAGAAATTGATATTTAGCAACAATGGAAAAAACTGGCAAAACTCAGTGAATCAGTTAGTAAATTAAAGGCAGACAAGACCACAGGGCCCAATGGCCTACATTTTAGGGTCTTAAAGGAAGTGGCAGCAGAGATAGTGGATCTGCTGTTTATAAAATTACAAATCCCCTAGATGCTGGAAATGATCCAATAGATTAGAAAAATGTTAACATTTGCTAATACAATATGAAAATGTGAAATGTTAGTACTAAATGCTAAAGGGAGGGACACAGGAAGTAGGGAACTACAGACCATTTAACTTAACATCTTGTCATTGTTTGAATCATTATTGAGAAAGTAATAAAAAGATGTTTGGAAAGGCAAAATACAATCTGTCAGAATCAGCATGGTTGTATGAAGAGTAAATCATATTCGAATAATTTGCCAGGGTTCTTTGAAGATGTAACAAGCAATATGGATATTGAGGATCCTGAAGATGTAGTATATCTGGACTTGCAGAAGGCAGTTGATAAGATGCTGCACAACAGTTAATACACAAGGTAAGATCACATGGGGTTAGGCTTAGTTTATTGGCTTTGATAGAGGATTAGGTAACCAACAAAAAGCAGGTAAATGGGTCTTTTTCAGGTTAGCATGATGTAACTAATGCCACAATGTTCAATCCTGAGGTACCAACTATTTACAATCGATATTAATTACTTGGATTCAGGGATAGAAGGTATAATAACCAAATTTACAGATGACACTAAATGGTGGGAAAATAAGTTGCAATGAAGTAATAAGAAATTTACAAATTGATATGAATAGATATGGTGAATGGGCCAAAACGTGGTGGATGAAGTTTAGTGGGGTTAAGTGTGAGGCAATCCATTTTGATTGGAAGATGACTTGAAGGGTAGAAAAGCAACTTACTATCTAAATGTAAAGTACTTCAGAATGCTGAAGTGCAGAGGGATCTGTTTCATCATGCATGAAGTCCATAAAACTAGCATGCAGAAACAGCAAGTAATAAGGAAGGCAAATGGACTTTTGGCATTTATTGCTAAAGGAATAGAGCATAGAAGTAAGGAAGTGTTGCTGCAACTGTACAAGGCGTTAGTGAGACCACACCTGGAGTATTGTGTACAATTTTGGTACAATTGAGGAATGATATAGTTACATTGGAAGCAGTTGAGAGGATTGATTCCAGAGATGAGGGGTTTGTCTTATGAAGAGAGATTGAGCAGTTTAGGCCTGTGCTCTGGAATTTAGAATGTTTCTCCATGGGGCAATCCAGATCAAGAGGTCATAGTTTTAGGGTAAGGGGTCGCAAATTTAAAGCAGTTGAGGAGAAATTACGCCTCTTCAAAGGGTTTTGAATCTGTGCAATTCACTACACTGCGTAAATTTAGTAACGGGTTAAAGGGTTTGGGAGAGCAGACAAGAAAGTGGAATTGTGGCAGAGATGAGGTCAGCTATGATCATATCAAATCGTAGAGCCGGCTAAAGAGACTGAATTACTTGCTTGTGCCCTAACTGCTTATGTTCTAAATGTACCAAGAAGAAAAAAGCTAATGAGGGAAATGTTAATAACTGAAAGCACATCAGTGTTGGATTTGCGTCTTGGTCAGATGGGATTTAACCATTTGGGATGAGATTTTTGCCAAGTTAGGTAGCCTAGGAAGCTCTTTAAAGATGGCAGTCGAAGCCCAATTCTAGCATTCCTGAAGTTGGGTTTGGGACCCCAGGTGGGATTATGTTGGGTCATGAGTTCTGATGCAGCAATGGATCTCCAGTCCCTCCACCTCTCTCAGATAACATACTCACTTCTCCCTGCCGCCATGCTCACAGAGGGGTTGTAACATTTTTGAAATTTGAACTGGTCACAAGGAGACAAAGTTTAGGAAGATCTGGTGTTGGGTTTCACTCATCCATGTGGAGATTTCTGATTTGTGCCTTTCAGATGATGGACAAGCTTGGGAAGTCAGAAAATAAGTTACCCCTTGCAGACTAGCTTTTGACCTACCATTGTAGATGGAGTGAATCATGTGCATCAAGTTTTTTGGAGTGCTTTCTGCCATGAGGCTTAGAGTTTACTCGGCATTTCCTACCAAATGTACCTCATTAACTATCCACTCTGTCCCCATGGTGTCCATTACATCTGATCCTAGCTCCACCTTACCACATGCCATTCCCAGAACAACTCATACTTGGTGGATATTCACTGAAAAACTGGCACCCCTTGAGCATGTGCTACCTCTAAAAGGCTGCGGTGGACCCAGACAAGTGGTGGCAATCAGATGTAGCCCTTTTCTTATTTACTCCTGGGCCATGATCATCATTAGCTGGCCAGTATTTTACTGCCTGCCCCTTGTAGCCCTTGAGAAAGTGGTAGTGAGCTGCCTCCTTGAATCACAGTAGACCATGTGCTATAGTTACACCCACAATACTGTTAAGGAGGGAATTCCAGGAATTTGACCCAGTGACAGTGACAGAATGATGATCCAATTCCAAGTCAATACGCTGAGGACTTAGAGGGGGAGAGCTTGCAGGTGGTAGTGTTCCCATGATCTTCTTCCCTTGCCATCTAGATGGAAGTGGTAGCATGTATAGAAAGTACTATCTAATGATCTTTGGCAAATTTCTGCAGTGCACAGCACACGCTGCTACTGAATGTCGGTGATGGAGGGAGGGGTGCTTCTGGATGTGGTGCCAATCAAGTGGGCTGCTTTGATCTGGATGGCGTCAAGCTTCTTGAAAGTTGTTGGAGCTGCTTTCATCCAGGTAAGCGTGGAGTATTCCATAACCCTCCTGACTTATGCTTTGTAGATTGTGGGGTGGGGGGTGGGGGCTGGGGGCCGGGGGCTGCAGTGGTGGTGATTGGCTTTGGGGAGTCAGGAAATCAGCTGCTCGCGGCAGTATTCCTAGTCTCCGATCTGCTCTTATGGCCGCAGCATTTATATGGTGAGCCCAGTTGAGTTAAATTTCCAGTCAATGGTAACCCCAGGATGGTGATAGTGGGGAATTCATTGTTGGTAACACCATTTGAATATTAAGGAGTAGTTGTTAGGTATTCAGCTATTGTGGATCGTCATTGCTAGGCATTTATGTGGGATGAATGTTGCTTGCCACTTTGCAGCCCAAGCCTGGATATTGTCCAGGTCTTGTTGCATTTGGACAAGGACTGCTTCAGCTTTAGAGGAGTCACAAATGGTGTTGAGTATTTTGCAATCATCGGCGAACATCCCCACTTCTTAATATGGAGGGAAAGTCATTGATGAAGCAGCTGAAGATGGCAGTCTTAGGACATTATTCCGAGCACCTCCTGCAGAGACCTTTTGGAGCTGAACTGACTGACCTCCATCATCCACAACCATCTTCTTGACTGCTAGGTATGACTTCAGTGAAGAGTTTGCCCCCTGATTCCCATTGCTGACACTTTGGCTAGGGTTCCTTGATGCTACGCTTGGTTAAATGTGGCCTTGATGTCAAGGGGTGTTAGTCTCAGCCCACAGTGAGAGTACCTTCTGTGGCAATGCCATTGCACAGCATCCACAAAGCCATGATACCCACAACACACAGTCAGTGTGAGACAGTGCCTTACAGATTTAACCCTATGCTGTCACCCAAGTTGCAGCTTAACCACCATGCCACAGCCTTTACCTGCCTCTTGCTCAGCAAGAGCATGCCCAAACGTTTCCTATCCTAGATCCACATCAAATGGTCAACTTCTCACTGCATTCAGTACAGACCACTGCCACACTTACATGACAGATGATCAAGAGATGATATATAGCTCCCATGGCACCCTTGGAAGTTACATAAATAATACTTCCCCTCCAGCCAGCATTGACCTTTTGTAATGTCTCTCATGTTCAATTTGCAAGCACCAATGGAGTGTTGCAAATTGTCTTTGATCTGAATCTGACCCTGAGGCACCTTCACTTTGCATGCATAGCAAATGGGTAATTGCAAATGAAATACAGCTGGGGTTTTCAAATGGCTGCTTCATATTTTTGTTGCTACAATGTCCCAGAAACCGACATATGTGGATCCTGCACTTTTGTCCATCAAACGGGCACTGGCTCTGCCCACTCTGGGCATTGGTCCAGCAATTTTCTAGTAGGATTTCACATCTAGAGTGCAGAAAGTGATGGCGGGGAATATTGCTCATGGTGGACACCATCACAACAGGGCCCTGCCTGGTTGTCAGATATCCACTCTGTAGGGCCTCCCATGTCTTCTTTTACCTCGTGCTGTGACAGCCCATTTTCACCCAACCTCTTCAATGTGGAGCCCCAGCACTTTGAACTTGGCCTATAACTATTCTTACCCCCGAACCACATAATTACATCTTATGTTGCTCACCCTGATCTTGAATCCTCTTCCTGTGGAGGCTGGGGTAGTGGTCACTGATAATAACGCTCTCTCCTGTAGTCTACCATGCCCTCCAATGCTGATTTGCATATCCCACATTCACCAAGAATTTCCCATCACTGTCCTCATCCGCCTCTGTAAGTGGCTGCTTCCCCACCTCCTCCCACCCTGTCAGTATTGTATCCCCCACCTCCTCTGCTAGTGAACATTTTGCTTCTCGTACAGGCCCCCATAGAATCTTCCTGAACAACTGATGCATAGAGCCAGAAATGTATTCACCGAGGCCTCTGAATGACTTCGATGAGCAGCCTACAGGCATGAATAACCAGACCTCTGACTGCTGTGTTTACAGCTCCCGAATTTAAGTTTACATGCCCTCTGACTGTTGTGATGGTCCTACAGGATTGACAGCTGAACATCCCTTGAACTGCACTGGAACAGATTCCCTGAACGTGAGCATCCCAAGCACATGACCGAGTGGTTAAGCCCAGGACTGTGTGCAGACTGTGCCTGTGACCGAATGTACTCGGATCCCCGACTGACAGTGAATTCTAGCCCCTTGATTGGACTGAGAAGTAGCCCTGACCAGTTTCCAAAATGGCTACTTATTTAAATGTACATGCAGTGTGTTTGATGTGCAGGCAACTGGCACATCCTGTAGGTGTTAGATTGATGTCTTGGTGTGCCATGAGGCAAGATGTTTCCCTGTGCCACAGACAGATTCCTACTGACAAGAATGATGAGCACCATGTCTGAGTGTTTGTCCTGAAGAGCACCGCCTTATGGGAGAACTATTAGCCTTTGGCTCTGTCCACAGAATAACAGGCATAGCATAGCAAGGCAAGACATGGACGTTGTCCCTGGAGTTGAGTTAAAATTAGCATGCAGTTACATGTTAAGTGAGCGAGCACTAAGAAAACAAGTGAGATACTGCCAGGTCCAATTCTTGAGCTGAATGCTAGTTCATGCTCGGAAAATGTTCCTTCTGCAATCTCTCGATGTGAGTTGCCAGTGCACCCTGCAATGCAAGGTGTTTCGTAAGTAGCCTGCAAATGTATCAGAGAGGTGGCATGATGGTCATGGTGGGTTGGCAGGTGTTGGATGCCAATGTCCATGGACAAAGTGTATGTGCCTGAGCAGCAGTTTAATCGAATACAATATAGCGGTCATTTGGCGAAAGCGGTGAGCTGAATCCACCAGATACCCACCCTAATTTTCATATTGAAAGCCTTTTTGATGTTTAGCTTGTTTGATGAGTTTGGAAAGATAGAAAGCTGAATATTCATGAGTTGTGCGTCAAAAAGATGTTCAGCAAGCAATAATCCCCCTTAATTGGCAAATCATTGCTGTCTAACAAGAACTCACTAGAACCACTTGTAAAAAGCATAAAAGTTGGCGCAAGATGCTCCAGATTTCAAGATTGACCTTTCCAGACATCTCTCTGAATTTGTCACAAATCTCGCCCTAGCATCTAGATCTCCGTAAGATTCCACCCACAGCATTTATCTGAATGCTTATTTTAAAATTCATTTGTGGATGGGGACATTGCAGACAAATCCAATATTATTGTCCATCTCTAATTGTCCTTGCGAAGGTGGTGGTGAGCTGCCTTTTTGAACTATTGCATTCCATGATGAATAGGTACACTCACAGTGCTGATACAAAGGGAATTCCAGGATTTTAACTCAATGGCAGATACAAACTTCAATTATAGTTACAAGGTATGATGGTGTGTGGCTTGGAGGGGAACTTATTGGAGTTAGTGCTCCAACACTGCTGTCCTTGTTCTTCCACGTGATGGAGGTCTTGGATTTGGACAGTACTGTTGGAGTTGGTGAGTTGCTGCAGTACATCTTGGAAATGCTACACACTGCTGCTACTGCATGTCAGTGCTGAAGAAAGTAACTGTGAAAGTGGTAGATGAAGTTCCAATCAAATGAGCTGCATTGTCCTTGGCTGGTCTTAAGTTTCTTGAGCACTATTGGAGCTGCACCCTTCCAGAGTATCCCATTGCAGTTAAGCCCTGTGAGAGGGTGGACAGGCTTGAACAGAAAGGAGGCTTGTTACTCTCCATAGAATTCCTAACTTCTGACCTACTTTTGTTGCCATGGTATTAATATTACTAATCCAGTTGCCATGGTATTTATATTACTAATCCAATTGTCTTTCTGTTCTATGGTAACGAGGTCGGTAGTGAAGGTGGCATTGAACATTGGGGAGATGGTTAAATTTGCTATTGTGGGAAATGGTCATTACCTGGTACTTGTGTGGCATGATTTCCACTTATCAGTCCAAGACTGAATGTTGTCCTGGTTTCGATGCATGTGGGCATGGGCCATTTTAGAATTTGAGGTGCTGAACATTTTGCAGTCATTCATGAATGTCTCCACTTTTGACCTTATCTTGGAGGGAATGTCATTGATAAAGGGACAGAAGGTGTTTAGGTCTAGGACACTACCCTGAGGAACTCCTGCAGAGATGCCTTGAGACTGAGGTGATTGACCTCCTACAATCACAACCATCCTTCTTTGTGCTAGGTATAATTCCAACCAGTGATAATGTTACCCACTGAATCCCATTGACTCCAGTTTTTCTAGGGCTCCTTGATGCCATATTGGGTCAAATGCTGCTTAGAAGTCAAGGTCAGTCACTCTCACCTCTTCTTTGGAATTTAGTTCTTTTGCCATTTTTGGACTAAGACTGTCAGGAGCTAAGCAGCCCTAGCAGAACCCTAACTGAGGATCAATAAACATGTTGTTGGTGAGCAAGTGCCATTTTGGTCAGAGATTCAGCAGCTACTTCTATCACCTTACTGATGATGAGAGCAGATTGATATCCGGCTAAGAGGCCAGGTTGGATTTGTCCTGCGTTTGTATATAGAAGATACCAGGGCAATTTTCCACATTGTTTGATAGATGTTTGTGTTGTAGGTTACTGGAACAGTAGTGCAAAAGGTGTGGCAAGTTCTGGAGCACATCTTCAGTGCCAAATGTTGTCAAGGACCCATAGCCTTTGCAGAATCCAATACTTTCAGGAATTCCTTGATATCATGTGGAGTGAATCAAATCAGCCAAAGACTGATATCTGTGATGCTGGGGATGGTGACCTCAGGAGGAGGTTGACATGACTCATCCATTTGACACCTGACCTGAAGATGAAAACAAATGCTTCAGTTTGGTCTTATGTACTGATATGCTTGTCTCCCCAGTTGCTGAGGATGGAGATATTTGTGGAGCCTCCTCCACCTGTTAATTGTTTAAATGTACACAACCTTTCAAGACTGGATGTGGCATGACTTCAGAGTTTAGAACTGATTTTTTGGTTGTGGGATTGTTTACCCCTGTCTATTGCTGCTGCTTCCACTGTTTGGTTTGCAAGTATTGTAACTGCATCAGGTTGACACTTCATTTTTGGATATGCCTGGTATTGCTGCTGCCTCCTCCTCTCTGTCATACCAAGTATAGTTCCCTGGCTTGAGGGTTATTGTAGAGTAGGGGCATGCCAAGATATGAGGTTTCAGACTGTGGTTCAGTACAATTCTACTGCTGCTGAAGGCTCACAGCATCTCATGGATGCCTGGAATTGCATTGCTAGATAGTTTTGAAATCTTCCCATTTTACATGATCTTGTGTTTAAGTTCCTTGTCAATGGGTCCCCCAGAATATTGATGGTGGGGAACACAGAGCTGGTAATACTTCTGAATGTCAAAACAAGATGTTTAGATGCTCTCTTGTTGGGTATTGTTATTACCTGGCACTTGTAGGGCATGAATGTTACTTGCCACTTATCAACCTAAGCCTGGATGTTGTCCTGTCTTCTGCATGTGAGCATGGATGAAGGTTTCAATTGCAGAAGAACTATGGTGGGGTAGAATGTGAACAATGTAACTGAGGTGAAAATAGTTGGTCTTAACAATGTGGATAAATGGCATTAACATTTAGGTCAGCCTTGATCTAATTGAATAGTGGAACAAGGTTGAGGGGCTAAATGGCCTACTCATTGTTCATTTGTTCTTATCAGCTACTGGAATGTAAATAAGGGAAAGGCCACCAATATTAGATATGAGAATTTGGAATCATAGCTGAATCTTGCACAAATGTCATCACCAATTCATTTTGGTCCTGCAAAAGAAAGCCATCAAAGATTCAGTCTGGCAGATCCAGTCTATTACAGTGTCAATTACTTGACTGTGAAACAAAGCCTACTATTCACTGTTACATCTTGCTTGTAAATACAGAGGAAATAGATACAGATAATTATTTCTGATGTCCTTGCCAAAAGAGAAAATGCAGTTGAGCAAATTCCTTCATTTTCAAAACATTTGGCATATATAACAGAATCATCTGGCCAGCTACCAGCTGATAGTCACACTTGTACAGAGGAGTACAGAACACACCACTGCAAGTACAGTACAAGATTGATTGGCATTGGTGCATTGTGTTTAGTGCTATTTCACATTCGGGGTCTTCAACACACATTGAAACCAGAATCTTATACTCGTCTGTGGGTGTTATGACAGGTGGGGTGTTTGTGAAATTGGTCCCATGCCAACAGAAACATGCCCATCACTATTTAAGGGCCTCCTCCTGCTACCACTAGAGAAGCCCATACCAGTGTTCCAGTTTTCAGCTAGAGGTGCCCAGGGTACCATCCATCTCAACCTCTTCCTTGGAGGTCCCCATCCCCTGCATCACAAATGTCGTTCTTCAGATAATTTGATACACTCCACACAATGTCAAGAAACAGCTGAAAGTGCTGGTCACTGCAAACTCCGTGGACTCTCATGACATTCTGGCAATATTACTAAAGACATGAGTCAGCCACATCCTAGTTAAGCTGTCCCAGTACAAAGGAAAACAACAGCAAAAGATGTTGACCTATTCGATTGAGGGGGTTTGAAGGTGTTTCCTTGTTGGGCATTGTTGGGTGAAACTCCATAAGGTGTTTCCCTCTTTTGACCTGTCAGCCACTGCAGTCCCCTAATGTCATTCTTTCCTCCCCTCAAAGGATCTGCCAGCATAGTCATGGTCACCCCACAGTCGGGGAGCTATTTCTGGGTGCCTTCAATTGGGGGTACTGTTGCAGTCCTAATAGACACCACTTCTAGTAGCACTGCTGGAATGAGAGAGTTGCCAGCTGTTTGAGCTGTGAGATCTCTCTGAGTTAATGAAACTCTAACCTTGAGCCAATTGTTATCATACAATATGCTAAATCTGATTCAGATGTTGTAGTAGATTACCGCAAGCTACCTTTAATTTGGCTACTTGTTAATAAATCTCTCAATCAAATACTGAAACAAATGTTTAAACTTTATTGCATCTAGCAACCAAGGTAAGATCTCTCAAGTAAGCAAGTTAAGCCTCACAACCCAATTTGACTATTACCCAATTAAGGTGAAATTTAGTTATGATTCCAAACAACAGTGACTGTCTCTGGGTATCCAGGGTTCAGTCCTTGTACGGTGTTGTTCTTCAGACCTGCTTCTGAAGATCCCTGAAGTTGGATTCTTAGATAATTTCCTGTCTTTCAAGTTTGTGCTGTGACGTTATTGATTATCTTTTCATTCTTTTATGTACAATATTGCAAGTCTGCAGCTTACCTCCTTATCAGAAGCAGCTTCTCTGTTCGTTGTTAGATTTGGCATTAACTGTCTGTTTGAAAACACAGCTTGTCCTGTCATTAACTTCTCAAATTTTTCTGAAGGTCAATCATTTGCTTTTGTGACATAAGGCAGCCAGTTATCAAGGAGTTGTTTTAACAGTTTTGTTTATGTAGCTTTGACTCCTTCTTTTCCCAGGCATGGCTAATTGCTTTCCATTCCTGTATATCAGTTTGTCCTTGTCCCTTAACAATTTATTCCAGACATAATTATTTCTGCTTGGAGACAATAAGGACTGCAGATGCTGGAAGCCAGAGTCTATAGGTATGAAGCTGGAAAAATACAATGGGTCAGATAACATCCGAGAACCAGGAAAGTCAACGTTTTGGGCTGAAACCTTTCATCAGGACTGCTTATTGCTGCTTTAAATCCATGAACAGTTGTTAAAGTTCTGAAGTTTACGGTATCACAGACCTTCCTCTTTTCATTATTTTTTAATATGACAAACAAACACTGGTGTAATTAACTACTTTCCACTACATCGGTTTATATCCAAGTTGAGTTGATAAACCATGCACAATTTAAAAATGCACCATTTCATTATGCAGCATAGATATATGCAACCAATAATCAATTAGTGAATTACAGAACAATGATCAGTAAATAAATCACAAAACAAAATAGAGTAATAAGCATGCCAAAAAAGACAATAAACAATTGTTGCGAGTAACACTATGCTGTACCCATTGTAGTTTTAATATTGTCATTTCTTAACAGAACTGATTCAATTTTCAACTGCTTTTGTTGCTGATGCTAACAGCAAAACATGATAGTAATAGAAACAAAATGGATCCAAGTACACAAAATAATAATAACAAGACATGAAATAATACAAACTCACATGGATGTGTGTATTTTGCTTCCCCAGTCCTGGTGTCATCCCACCAAGTATATTCTTTACTGTTTTTAATATCCATTTTGATTCTCTGACTATTGTGCTGAACCTCACTGTATAACCTTTATGCCTTTCCCAAAATCCCTTTTATTTCTTCCCAATAAGACGTAACCATTTCTCTAGGAGACTCGGTCATATGAAAAGTCACAGATTTTCACTTCTTGATGTTAACCAGTTCCATTGTTCTTTTATGTGCGTGAGCATTTGAGGGTAAATGCAAAATGTCTAATCAGTGATGGATTAAGACGGGTTATGATAATGACCTGACGAAGGGGCAGCGCTTTGAAAGCTTGTGATTTCAAATAAACTTGCTGGACTATAATCTGGTGTCGTACGACTTCTGACCTTGTCCACCCCAGTCTAATACTGGCACCTCCACATCAGGGATAGGGACAAACAATGGTTTTAATATTCTGTTGGTATTCCTAAAAGGCTCCTACATGTCTCCTACCACCTTTCTACTGCATAAGGTGCTCATCTAGATGATGTTTTGGATCACTCCAACATTTTGTGCTATTGAAACATTTAACAGCTTTTTGTCTTCAGACGTAACAGGTATCTCTAACACAAGACCTATTCTGTTCCCTCAATACGCGAATCATTTGCCCATACTTTGTTAATCTCCTTTACTCACAGATAGAGGTTTTACTTAACGTCTCCGTCCCATCAGCGAAATTCCTAAATTTCGTGTCATCAACCATGTAGGAACTTCTCTCTTTCTCTTTCGGATTTACATTTTATCTGTATTGATCTAGCATTCAATTTTCATATATTCTACACAAAGTTACATTTATTTGATGTTGACTGCTCTTTCCTGTTTTTATTAATTTGTTAATTGCTGGCATATGATGCTAATATGTCGATTATATGAAATGCAACACTGTTAGTGGCGTCCCGTCTGACTATTAAGTTTAGTGTTATTATTCATCATGCCTAATATACTGTTAACTTGAAAAGTTAGTTGATTTAATCAGGCTTACTTATAGCGCTGATGTCTAGGCCATTAACTGTAGAAACATCTGAACTGTAAATGTCTGCAGCATCTCCTATCAAACTGCTGATCTTCCCGTTTCTCCACTCACTTGCGTAAGCCTCTTGATTGCATAACGGTCTGACCAATTCCTTATAAATGCTATATAAAAATTTTGGACGCCATGATGATAACTGAATGCCTGAGAGATTCAGAATTACTGGTACCAGTTCATTATGAACATTTTCATTCAACACTTTACTTGCTTTGCATAACTATCCTTCCTTTGGGCGCTTCTTTTCCTACAGGACACTCTAATTCAGCGCAAGTGGACTTGACTTCCATTTAACTACTGCACTAAAACATGCATTTTTGTATGAGGAGATGTCTCCCAACACCTTTGGTCTGCACATCATTGTTTAGTTACTTGTAGAATAATACAGTCAAAATATTAACCAGTATACAAACTGTTACGAGTCTTCCTGATGGATTGTTGAATAGAACAAAGAACAGTACAGCACAGGAACAGGCGCTTCGGCTCTCCAAGCCAGCGCCGACACATTTTGCCCTTCCATACTAAAACTACCTTCCCTCCGTATCCCTCTGTTCCCTTCCTATTCATGTATTCGTCCAGGTGATTCTTGAATGCTGCTATTGTGTCAGCTTCCACCACCACCTCTGGCAGCGTGTTCCAGGCACTCACCACCCTTTGTTGAAAAACTTGCCTCGCAAATATCTCTTAAACTACTCCCCCCCCCACCATGAATCTGTGGTCCCCTAGTACTTAGATGTTTGAGTATTTGACCAAGGGGATGTTGACTGTGTTAGTATCCTACTCCCAACAATGCCATAGAAAAGTGTACCATTACATTGTACACACTATGTGCATTTCCACTGAACACTGGATCCCTGCTGCTGACTCCATACTTCACTTGCAAAAGGTCTAGCCAGCAAACAATCCAATAATCGGCTTCATTGTTTACCCAAAGCTCAAAAACAAAAGATTTAAGATAGCTGAGAGATAAGAGATAAAAGGTACTGCAGATGCTGGAGAATCCGAGATAACAAGCATGGGGCTGGATGAACACAGCAGGTCAAGCAGCATCATAGGAGCAGGAAAACTCGACGTTTCGGGCCTAAACCCTTCATCAGAAAAT